>PVJH01017392.1:0-47954 GCA_004026705.1 Nesogale talazaci | reverse complement strand
CCTCCTATCTTGATAGAGAGTTTGGCAAGATAGAGAATTCCCAGGTTATAATTTTTCTCTTTAAATGCTCAGAAATTGCAGCTCCATACTCTCCCTTCCTCATGGTTTCTGTTGATAAGTCTGAGTATATTCTATCTGAATACCCTTATAAGTAACTGCATTTTTGTCTCTAGCTGCTTTTATGATTTTTCTCCTTTTCTTCAAAGTTAGATAACGTGGTTATTACATGCCTTAGTGTTTTCTTTGTGGGGTCCATTCTAGTTGGTGTCCCAACTCTGCTTCCTGGGTGAGTGTTGGGTCTTCTTTTATTATGTTGGGGAAGTTTTCATCCAGGAATTCCCTCACTATTTTGGCTATTGATTTCTTCATTATGTCTTGCGCTGGTATCACAATTATTCCAAAGTTGTTTCTCTTCATAGCACTATTCATTGTGCTTAGGTTTTCTTCGGTGTCTTTGATTATCCCGTTTGGTAATGTTTCATGTTTTTTGAATTCTGCTCATGGACTTTCGAAGTCACTGATATGGTTTTCTACTTCTTCTAGCATTTTGTTAAGGTTTTGACCAATTTCTTTGACCAATTTCTTTGATCAATTTCTTTGATGTGGTGCATCATCCTTTAATTCTTCTAGTTCTCTTTGGTGTGTGGACTCTCTCTTCTCTATTATTTCATCCCTTTTCTCTATTGATTTCCTAATATCCTATATACTCTAAGCAACATTCTGAAGATTTCTTTCTGTCATAGTTCAAAGTCTGCTTCTTTATGTATGTCACTAATTTCAAGTTCTCCTCAGACATTGTGTTTTGCTTCCTTTTCTTGCTTGTAGTGGCTGCTGATGTGTGGGGTTGTCTACATGCCATTTTGATGGAGCTTGGTGCTATTTTCCTGGGAGTCAAGGAGCCCTGTGTTTTCTTAATTAGAGACCATTAAGAATGATTCTGGGCTGAGCCCGGGTGGCATAGTGGTTGTGCGCGGCACGGCGTCCCACTGAGATGAAGGTTCAATTCCACCAGCAGCTCCACAGGAGCAAAGGCTGGGCCTCCTACTCCCACCACCAGAGGGCAGTGATGCTCCCGCCCAAAAAAACAACAAAACAAAACAAAAGAAAAAAAAAACGATTCTAAGGAATACCTGAAGACCTGAAGACCTGTCCTATGGGTTTAAGCTGTAACTCTGTCTTACCGAGGTAGACTCTCTCTCAACACAATTAGAGTTATCTGTTTGAAGCGCAGTCTGAATGATTCACTCAGCCAGTATGGCTGGGTTGTCATGGGCAGTGAGGTTTGTGCTGGGCAGGCTGATCACACACAGGTAATACCAGAGCTCGTGGTCTGTTTGACAGCTGAGAGAGCTCCTCAAGGGACCTGGGTGTGGACCAGTCTGCTTAATCACAAACAGCTCCAGGTCAGCTGTGAGCAGCAAGGGAGGCACTGGGCAGGTTAATCACATGTAGGCTTAAAGGACCATGGATTTCTGTGGATTGGCCTTCTTCAGTGGGTGGGTGGTGGGGTGGAGCTCCTATCAGAGACAGAGGAAATTTTAATGGCACAGGGGAAGGGGGCTACTTAGTGTGGTTTTACTGTGCTCCTGTGAGAATCCAGCTGGCTAGTCTAAATTGTTCCCGTGGTAACCTGAGACAGAGTCCCACATGTAAATTCCCTCAGTTGACCTTTTCAGAAGGTGCTTGGGGCTCTTGCCAGAGTAAGAGTTAGAATTAAAATAGTGCAAGGGAAGGGACGTTCTGCATGGTTTTGCTGCACTCCTCTTAGGTGAGAATCTGGATCAGAAGTCTAAATTCTTCCCCTGGTGCTCTGAGTCTAGGTCCCACTTCTAAATCCCGAGTTGGCTGTTTAGGTAGAGGGGCTGAGCTCATGTCAGAGTCAGATAGGAAATTTCAATGATAAGGGGAAAGAGAGACCTAAGGAGGTGGCTGTGTTCCCCATGGGTGAGAATAAGAATGGGGAGACTGAGCCAATCCCACAACATTGCAAATCCAGACCGTGAATCTGTGTTCCCCTACTTGTTCTCCTTAAGATTTGTTCTCAAGTCCACAAGATGAGAGATCTAAGTAGGGTATTCTTCTTCGGCGCCATCTTCCAGAAGTCATTATCATTTATTATTACATGTATTTTTAGAAGATAAGTTAAACTTCTCAGAAAAAAAGCAATTTGATATGAACTAGGTAGAAGAAACAGAATTTAAACCATCATACACCTCACACATTTGGTAAAATTTCTTACTTTTTATTTATCTTTCCTAATTTAGTTCTTTCTTACACATTCTTTTGAAGAGGAGACATTTAATGGAACATGAAAATAGCAGGGAGTGAAAATTTGATGCTATCATTACACAGAATACTTTTCTCATTATGGAAGTTCTCTCACTGTTATCAGAGTTAAAAT
The DNA here is from genome assembly GCA_004026705.1 of Nesogale talazaci. NCBI lineage: Eukaryota > Metazoa > Chordata > Mammalia > Afrosoricida > Tenrecidae > Nesogale > Nesogale talazaci. The sequence goes on along the minus strand of PVJH01017392.1, from coordinate 45,553 downwards.
CCCATTCATTATGTGTGTGTCTTTGAAAATTATATTAATAACTTTATTGGACCTAAAGTTTCATGTGAGACTATACACAAAGGAATGGATAATTAGTTGGCGACCCAGAGGAGGCTTTTATCTCTCTGAAAATGGAGCCTTTTTGTCCAAGGAAGATTTTCTGTACTAGAGTCCATTATATAAATTTCTGATTTTTTTTTAAATAGAGAGTGGGTTCTGTTAAACCTGAGCAGAAAATAAAATGTGTCGTCTTCAAATTAGAGGAAGCTACAATTTTGTATGATTATGCCTTAGTCTAAATATATGTGGTCAAAATTTAAATAACCAAATGTGATGGCTTGAGACAAATACAATGCATGGTAATTTAAGTCAGGGGGGAAACAACTGATAAAAATCAAATAGTATTTGGAATTGGATGACAGTGAAAATATGTCAAATTCTAAACACTGATATGTTCATAAAGAAGTACGGAGATAGTTTCAAAGGCATCTATTAGAGGAGAAGAAATACTAGAATTATGTATACATTAATATATATTAGTTGCCACTGACTTAATTTTGATTCACTGTGAACACATATCACAGAAGAACTCACATACAATATTCATGATTAACGAGTTTATTAAGAAAGTAAACAGGTCACAATGCAGGGGACAAATATTCAGGACTTAGTTATTCAGTCAAGTCATGTTATAGAGATATTTGAGGGTTACTAAAGAAGTCCCGGCGGTATAGTGGTTAGACTGCTAACCATAAATTCATCAATTCAAAACTATCAGCACCTGAGATACTTACAAAATCACTGGATATACAAGATTTCCAACCCACTTGTCTGTGACATTCACTGCATATGTTTTATCAGCCGAAGAGAAATTTATAGATTGGTATCAGACATATAGGCTAATATCATACCTATGGACTTGATCTAGATTAGGATGTTTTCTCAATATTTGATTGTTTTTGTATATAAAACTTTTTCTTATACACATATGAGTCTCCCTGGATTTATTTCTGTAGTCTACCCAGCTTAATATATGATGATACCTTTGGAATTAGGTACTAGAGAAACAAATCATACAGATGGAGAGTGGATTTTTTTAACCTCTCCCTCATAGTAGTATTTCTTCTTTGGCCACGAATTCAGATATATTTTGCTGTTTACTGGGTTGTTTTCTGGAAATAATATGGGAAGCTAAAGCTTTGATTATTCTATTTGGTTGAAGTCTTTAGCTATTTCTGTGTGAGATTCGACGTATGAATGGTATGAAGGTATAATTTTAGTTCAGGAGTTGAAATAGCCCCTTGTATTTCTCAGAAACTATGCTGTTAAGGGGGAAATGATTGACAGAAGGTCAAAATGGCTGAGAGAATGTCTGGATCTGATTTGCTGCTCTTGGAGGTCTAAGTCCATATTTTCTCTCAACAGAATAGTTCAGCTAAGGATTAAGATAAGCTAAATAAGAAGTGAGCTTGATTGCTTTAAGAAGAGTTTAGTATCTAATTCTATTTTGTTTATACTGATTTTTTCTGCTTTTTATTGGCATAATGATTGATAGTAATGTTCTTTGGGAAGGATGAATACAGAGAGCTTGCAAGCTCACTTGCTTGAAGCCATTAAAATTGGATTTTTAATTGGATTTATGACACCCTGCAAAGAAGGCTTTGAAAATATAAGCCCCTCCCAGTGTTTTGGAATACTCAGGACTTTTGCATTCCAGAAGACTTGCCCAGAGTCTATTGACAGATTGAAGAAAAGGAATTCTTTGGATTTCTGAAGTAGAACTCTAGTGGGTTTTGTCAGAAGCTTGAAAAAAAATCTGGAAGCACTTAGAAAACTCCTCCCTAGGACTGAATGTTAAAGGTAGTCTGTGGATAGACTCAAATGCTTGTTAGGTTACTGCCTGTATCCACATGTTGAGTGGAAGTGGTGAAATGCAGGAATAAAAAGAAAATTGAAATATGGATTTTTTTGAACTGCTAAAGCCCCAATAAATGATGTATGTATGTATATACATATGTGTATATATATATATATAACATCATACACAGAGAAAGCAAAAGTTCATTAAAAAACAGAAAAGAAAGAAAATTCCAAAATGATATCAGAAGGGACCAACATTTTGCTTCAATGTAGAGTAACTGAAATAAATGGGAGAAATGTTGAAGCAAGGGCTCTAAACAGAAATATTCAAAGTATAGCTAGGGAAGATCAAGTGTAATAGTGATATGTGTAAATAAATAAGAATATGCATATATGTGTGTATATATATATATATATTCAGTACTTGTCATGCTGAAAGAACTGAAGAAAACCATACCTAAATTTGCAATTTTGAAGGATTGTGTAGACAAAATAATGAACACTGCAGGAAGTATGAAAAGAAGATGGAAAGAAAAACATCAACCTTTTCAAGAGGTAACATAAGAGCAAGAAAACAAAACAAAAGCAAAAACAAAAATAAGAGCAAGAACTGATGGCATCAAAGGAAGACAGTTAAGCTGAACTTATAGCATTCACAAAAGAACAAGGCTCTACAAATTGATCAACTTTCTACTGACCTGTTTCAAGAATCTGATGCAGCACTGGAAGCACTTCAGTTTGTGCCATGGAATTTGTAAAACAACTACCTGGTCAATTGATTAAAAGAGCTTAGTATTCAATCCTATTACAAAGCAAAGTGACACAAAAGAATGTGGAATTGATTATATAGTATTACTACTATTTCCTGCAAGTAAAAATTTGCTGATTAAAGTAAAAAGTGACAGCAACAGTACAGTAGAGTATTCCAAATGACTCAAAGTTATTCCATCTGAAGCTCAGCAAATCATCATAGAAACTGAATTATCTGAAGAATTCAGCATCAGGATTGGAGGAAAGCTAACTAATAGCCTGTGATATGGAGATGACACAACCTTGCTGAAAATTAAGACTCGAAGCACTTATTGCTGAAGATAAAAGATTACAACCTTTGGTACAAATTACAACTCTATGGAAATCAAAAGCAACCTCTTTGGAGAAAAGAGTGAAATTGTCAAGGACTTCATTTTGCTTGGCTACACAACCGGCATTCCTGATTGCAGCCAGGAGGAAATAAAATAATGTTTTGCCCTGGGCAGATCAGTTGTCCAAGACATATTTAAAGTGCTGAAAAAACAGTAAATGACTTAAACAAAAAAGAAGAAAATATATCACTTTGAGGACAAACTAGTGTTTGACCCAGACCATACTACTTTCACTTGTTAAAATGCATGTGAAAGTGGACAATAAATAAAGACCATAGAAGAATTGATAGATGCAATGTATCACAGTGCAGGAAGATCACAGGACAGTGGATGGAGAGTTGTATGGTGGCCGTTATCATTGAGCTTACATAGGTTTCCATGTGACTTTTCAACAGGAGGGTGAAGACAAAGAAGACTGAGCCTCCTATGAGCCATTTATCTAGGTCGCACGTGCAATGGAGGTCTTCAAACTGTAACCGTATTGACAGGCTAAATTCCTCTCATATCTTCTTACTGGTGTCATTCTCTCTCTCAACCTCTCTCTCTCTCCACTCTTACCCCCTCTCTCCCCTCCTCTCCTCTCCACACCACTCCCTCCCCTCTCTTTCTCACACACACACACAATTGTTATAACCATGAGTGGCCAGGAGAATGGGCAAATCTCTCATGGATAAAATATGACTAGCATGCTCTTATTAGTGAAAATGGCCACATTTGTTCTCAAATAATTTTGACATGCTTTCAGGAGACACCAGATTTTGAAGAAGGACAATATGCTGGGTAAATTAGAGGGTCATAAACAAAACAAAGCAAAAAGGAAGATCCTGAATGGGGTGGATTGACATAGTGGCTACACCAACAGCTCTCAACTCACAACAATTGCTAGTATGATGGATTATTGGGAAGTGTTTCCTTCTGTTGTGTATAGGGTCATGCTAAGTCAACGATGCCCCAATTTCACCCATCAACAATAGCAACTAATTATTTCTAATACATTATAAATTGATATGGCTTCCTTGTATAATAGATGTACTGTTAGGGCAAGCTTAGTTTCCACATTTTTTCCTGGAAGTTTACTTTTACTCTCTCTTCTCTGTAGATATGAAAAAGTGCAGGGAAGTGGGTGAAAGGACACATCAGCTAGTGTCATATGTCATATGACAGTGTCAGACATATGACAAAATAATGATAGTTTGTAAATTATTAAGGGTTCATGGGGGAGGGAGAGTGTGAAGGGAGAGGAAATATGGGAAGCTAATACCTGGGGCCTAAGTGGAAGAAGCATATTTTGAGAATGATGATGACAACAAAGGTGCAAATGTGCGCTGCATCCCATTGATATATATATTGATCTTGATAAGAGTTGGATGAGCCTCCAATAAAATGATTTTAAAATAAAAATAAACCAACAAAAACAAATATTAGTGGCACTGTACTTATCCCTGGCACAAGTTTTACAGACATTTCTAATGGGTATGAAGAGAGACAGAGAGGCAGAGAAATTTATGTCAAGCAAACAGCTCACAGAGTTGTAGAAGTGGGCAAACCTTCTCAGAGGCATCACATACTGGTGGTGACAGAGGGCTGAAAGCAAGGGCAGCCAGTTAGGCTTATTACTAGAAAGATGAATGAATCTAACATCCAGAAATTCTGAGAGCAGATCAGATGGCAGACTGATGATAGGAAAAATACATATGATAGACAGCTGGCTAAACTTCAAAGATTCAGAGGTTGATGAGCCAGTTGTAAGACACATACCAACTCCAAAGCAAGTATGTTTTCCCACAATTTCCTTACATAGGAAGTAGGCCACACTTTCTTTTAATTGCTTCTGAGTCTTGACCTAAACAGAGGTTTTACATTACATGATAATTTTATGAGTGATTGGAAGCTCAGAACAGATTCCATTATGGAATTCATTGCTTTGTGGTCTAATCACATCATTAGGGATTGCTAGGTCTTCACCATCAGCCACTAAGAATTCCAGCCCTTACAAGTTGACACCAAATCCCACTACCATAGCTATCATGAGGCTCATGAGAGGAAAAGATAAGACATGCTGGTTGGCCAAAAGAAGGACACTTTTCATGAGATAAACACACTAGCTACAAAAATGAACTTGACACCAATAAATGTGAGGATAGTTCAGGACCAGAAATGTTCCATTCTGGTCATTATAAGATTTCTACAAGCCAAAGTCAAGTCAATGATAAAGAACACCACAATACAATAGTTAAAATCACTTTCTATCTTGTATTTGAGGGGTTTTTTTTGTATTTGAATTTTTAGTTGATGTAATTCCATGAAGATATTGCTACATCTTTACACACATTCTCCTTCTGATTTCCACAAATGGAATCTTCTTGAAAGTTTTTCCATGTTCTTGGTTCAAAGAGAATCATTCTGTTCATCTGCAGTTAGCCAGGGAAAACCTATTGTGAAGTGTTTAGATTGCTCTGTTCCTTGAATTTTGCACTAGTTGCAGTACTGCTAGCAAATTTGTCCCCTTTGTGGTTGTTAATAAGTGGAAATCATCATTGAATACATCTTATTTTTCCCCAGACCTCTAATGGTCCACTAATGTTCTCAATATATCTCCATCCCCTGACTATGGGTTCTGTTCATGCCATACAAAGATATGAACAATTATGAATAAATATGAATAATTATGAAATTCTATGATTAGCTTCAGTTCTTCATGCTGATGGTCAAATTTTCATCACCTTGGTTAATTGAGAAGTAGTAATATCAACAAATTCTCCTAGAAGTGTCAGAGCTTCCCTTAAACTATGGAGGAGCTATTATCAGTAGATTCAATGTTACATGGTTTTTGAATTTCTATTTGAAGCTTTTTAAGAACTCTCTAAAAGAGTGAAGGCATACCAGGTAATACCAAGAGTATAGCAACTGCACACAAATACCTCCACACTTCCATAGATCTCTTGCTTCAAAGGTCCAGGTTTGATTTTTTTTCTGTTGTTTGATCATATATCCCTCCTTAATTAGGCTGTAAAATGTAGGGCAAAAATAATAAATTGAACATGTATTTTTCTCACAAGTTAGAGAAAGGCTGATGTTCGAGTGTTTTAGACTTGGCTCCTTTTATGATAAAGTAGATGACAAAATATCCCCTCTAGATAAACAAGTGGCCATCTACCTCAGAAACAACAAAGGCCACATGAAAGAAGTACACAAGTCTGTGTGATCGTGAGATGTCAGAGGGAAAAGTTAAATCCACATCCATGTTTAGTGGGGTGTTGGGATGGCATGGAGTTGAGATCCAATGTCCATCTGTAGATAATTGGACATACCCTCACAGAGAGGTCATAGGGAAGAGATGAAACAGTCAGGGTGTAGTATAGCACTGATGAAACACACAACTTTCCTCTAGCTCTTTGGTGCTTTTTTCACCCCACTATAATGACCTCATTTCTACCTTACAAATTGGATTAGACCAGAACATGCTCACTGCTACAGAGAAGAACCCACAATACAGGGAATCCAGGATAGATAAACCCCTCAGGGCCAAGGATGTGAGTAGAGATGCCAGAAGCATTAAGGGAGAGTGGGTGGAAAAAAGGGGAATTGATCGCAGGGATCAGTAGAACCCCCTCCAAGGAGGATGGATATTGGAGAAGTGGGTCAGGGGCAACAGAAGACAATGTAAGATATGGATAACAAACAATCTATAACTTATCAAGGTTTCTTGAAGGTGGGTGCATTGGGGGGTAGCGGGAAGAAATAGGAAGCTGATATCAGAGGCTCAAGTAGGAAGAGAATGCTTTGAAAATGATGATGGCGGCATATGTGCAAATGTGCTTGAAACATTGGAGGAACGCATGGATTGTGATAAGAGATGTATGGCCCCCTAAAAAAGGTATTTTTAAAAAAAAATCTTAGATGCCATTGATTTGAATCTTGTTAATTAGGAGCCACCATTTTTTAAACATCAGAAATATAATATCAAATACTTGTATAAATTTCCCAGCAACATCTTTAATACAATCTGGTATAACTGGATTTCTTAGGCTGTCAGGATAAAAATGATTCATAAAAAACCTGAATGCTTAAGGACTGATATTCCAGGCATCAATGAGTTAAAATGGACAGAGTGAATATTTATAATCAGATCCTAGACATACTCTGGTTTCTTATCAAATTAAAAAAAACCCTTTTACCTTTTATAATCAGGTCCTATATTAATCATAACATTGCAGTTCTTAATCTATTCATGTGCACAGTGTGCAGTGAGCCCATAACGAGGGGACTGAGATGATATGCTGAGAAAACTGATTGGTCAACACAGGTCTGGGGTAGAAAGAATGATAATTTCCATAAGCTTACAAGGAAGACCAGTTAATACCACTTGTTGCAGTTACATAATTTCCTGTCAACTTGTAAATTGGTGGAGTCTAGCCTGTTAATCAGGTCATGGACAATGAGGCCTCTGTGTGGGCATGGCCTTCACCTGAAGATTCAGAGAATTCCAGTCTTTTTCCTGGAAGCTAAACATTTATTTTCTCTGTCTCTCTCTCTGAGAGCCATTCTTGCTGACAAGCCGCATGAAGCTGGTGGCAGCTAGAACCTTGTAGCTGGAGGAACCACATGGACACCCACACCAGCACTGAGGATTCCACCATCACTGAATCCACAAGACTTTCCACCCAGTGGCCTGTCATCATCCTGCATTCAGAAAGATTGCATGGCTCTGTGAGTCTAATAAGGAAATTATAGACTGGCATGGTACATATGGGTTAGTATAGGTCTTATAGACTTGTTCTGGTCTGCATGGGGATGATTTTTTAAACGTACAATAGCTCTTTGATATAAAGTTCTCTCTTATACACCTCGGAGTGTCTCTGGATTTGTTTCTCTAGTCTACCCAGACTAACATACCACCATTATTTAAATGGCAAAATGAAGAAATTTAAGATCTGCGACCAGCTGAATGCTCAAACTACAGAAGCATATCATCGATACCACTTTCATGTAAAATTTTGCTTGAGATTATCCCACAATGGCTGTGGTCGTGCATTGAGAGGGAACTGCCAGAAATCCACACCAGATTCGGTGGAGAACTTGGAACAAGAGATATCATTGATGAAAGCAGCTGGGTCATGGCTCAAAGAAGAGTATATCCAAGATATCCACTGATGTTTCATTGACTGTGCAGATACTTTAGGCTGTGTGAATAACTTTGAGAAGAATGAGAACTCCAGAATAATTCACTGTGCTCATGAAGCATTTGTACATGGTCAAGAGGCAGTTGTGTGAACAGAAGGAGGGAATGTTACATCACTTAAAATCAGTAAAGATATGTATCAGGGCAGTATCCTCTCTCCATACTTATTCAATCTACATGCTGAGCAAATCACCGAAGAAGTTATGCTATAAGAAAAGTGTGGCATCATGACTCGAGAAAGGCTTGATGTTTGCAGATGACATTGCCTTGCTTGTTGAAAGTGAAGAGGACTTTCTGATGAAGTCACTTGCTAATAAAGATCAACAATTGTAGTCTTCATTAAGGATTACAATCCAATGTAAGGAAGACCCAAATCCTCACAGTTGGATCATTAAGAAACTTGGCTCATGTGCTGTGCTCTCAGGATCATTAGTCATATAATACATGGGCAACAGTTAGCTATTTTACAGTTTAAACTGGAATATTGTAGTTAACTGTTTTCTATGGAGTATTCTCTCTGGCTTAACTTAAGAAATACACATATTATATATTTCTCTATATAGTCTATATACATATGTTCTATATATGTTTCTATATAGTCATAAATTTCTATATATTATATATTCTATCTATATATCTCTATATAACTATATATATTTATCTCTGTTTTTAATGAGGAAAATTTTCATCAGTATGCAAAGGAAATTATAAAGTCTCAAAGTCACTGAACAAATCAATATTATTCCCTATGAAAGTTATTAGCAAACTTTTATATTCATATATATTCATCCACTTGATAATTGCCATCATCACAAATACATTTAGAAATATATACATTTAGTCTGAAACTTCAGGGCTGTAAATTTCATATATATCTATTGTTAATGATTATTTCACTTTGCAGCATATCATGTATGCTTTATCAGACTATCAAATATGTGGAATTATTATATGCATCAGAAGATTACACATGCATACACATACACAGAACTCTGTATAACAGAGTAGAACTGCTCTATAAGGTACATTAATCTTCAAAAAAGTGAAATTATAAAAGAAAAAGGAACAAGTAGTAGTCAAAAAATATGTCCTTGATAGATTCAATGCTGGAGATTTTATGCTAGAACTTAACAATACTATTAACTTATTCATCACAGATACCAGATTTTTCAACAATGAAAAGAGAGATTAAATATGTAGATCTTGGCAAATTAAATACATAACATTGAAATTGACACGGTGTGCACCAAAGAAGCTAAGTTCAACATAAAGCTAGGGACCAGAGGTCGAATCTCCCATCAATTGCTCATCAATACATTGAAATCAAAGAAAAATATAAAACATTCTAGAGAACCAATCTATGAGCTTGAGTATATTCTGCCTGAATTTAAAACCATACCTGAAACAAATTCAATTAATTGAATGGTAAGGACTCAATACCAGACAAATTATGGAAGAACATTAACAGCATCACACGTAAAGAAAGCTAAAGAAAGTTTAAAGCATCTGAAACAGACAAGAGATCACACTGGAGGCTCGTTATCGACGCTGTGAGGGGTCAGTGGGTAAGCAATGACAAAGAGCAAGCCTGCCCTGTGCCGACCTCACAACTGGTGCTAAGTTGACGGCACCAAAGGATCCATGGCGTCAATCAACCTTTTCAATGGTTTTCCATTTTTAATGGACTTAAACTTAAAAACGAATTCTTACAGGGAATAATTTCTACTGAGCAGCTCTGGGAAATTTGTGGGCTTTCTGCTGTGGTGGTAGCAGCCATGTCAGCAGTCTGAACCTACCAGTTGCTTCCGAAAGACACCGACAGCTCAACTCCACCCCGGAAGATTGCTAGATGTTATGTGTTGGAATTAAGATAACCAGGAGTTTGGAGCTGGTTTTAGAATCTCTCTCCTAACAAGGTCCAAAGCACTTCAGACAATGTCCAAAGCACACAGTACAGCCTTGAAAACAGTTAGTTCTTCTGGTGGCCATAGGTCCTTTACAGCACCAAAATTGAAATGCATTGATTCGCTTGCCTTCATCCAGTCTTCCTGAATGATTGTTGGAAGCAAACTTTATGTACAGTAACTTAAACATTGATGATCTCTGTAGCATATGAAAACCTCTGCTAAAAGAAAAAAGCTAATTATAACAATAATAAAAATAGGAATAATTATTTATCAATTAATGGTGAAAATGTGAAACATGTAACATAAACCTCAAACCACATATATAAATCACAAAACAGACTGTAAGGCAGAAAATGAGAAATGAAATAAAAATAAGTATCTGAAGATAACTATGAACTAGATATTTGTAGATCAAGTAGTATAATTTTTAAGACATGGGTGAAATAACAAAATACAGTATACATTTTGTAAATCGTCATTTCAAAAACAGGAATGAAAAGAATAAACCCCAGTAAAATTCAAGAAAAAGGGATGCTTCAAATATAAAGAATATAAATGTGTGTGTTTTTCTTATAAAGACATTTAAAAGAAGAGGATGCCATTAAAATGAATGACAATAAATTAGAACAGAAAGAACAAATCTGTCTTAGATGAGGCACAGCCAGAGTGCTTCATCGAGGCAGGGATGGAGAGACTTGTCTCACTTACTTAAGACATGCTATTAGGAGAGACCAGTGCCGGAGAAGGGCATCATCCTTGGTAAAGTACCGGGGACCAAAAGCGAAGAAGCCCATTAATGAGAAGGCCTCAATTGACACAAAGACTGCACTGACGCACTCAAATAACAATTGTGTGAGTTGTGCAGGATCAGGCAGTGTTTCTTTATAGTGCGCTTAGGATTGATATAAGCTGGAATGAACGTGGGAGCACCTAGCAACAACAATAATATTCCCAAACAGATATTTTCAAAATTTTCTGAAGAAATGGTAGAAAGTTTGCATTATTATGTAATTTTATAATTTTAACTAACTTAAAGAGAACAAAGAAATATCTTACTCCAGATAGCCTAAAAGGTAAATACTTGGAATATTTTAAGATATGATGAAAACTAATGTTCACAGAAGCTGGGAGAAAAAAGGGAAATTCAAAAATAGATATGTCCAAGTCATTTCATGAAGGTGACAAACTGATATGTGAACCTGTTACAAGTATTAGAAGAAAACCATTTGTAGGCCATCCTCTCACTTACGCATGCACATTTGCAGAAATCCTTCTAATAATGCAATTACTAGTAAATTGATTCTGACAATTAGAAGCCATTTTTTAGATAAAAAATATTTTATTCAATTATCTACAGTAGCTAAAAGCCAACACTCCCCACTGTTATTGTGTCCATTCTGATTCACGTTAACTCTGTAAAATAACCGTATAAGTCAGAGTCGAATTAATCCATAGGATTCCAAAGCTATAAATGCTTATGGAACCTGGTGGCCTCATTTTTCTGCCACAGAACAAACGGTGAGTCGGAACCACTGAACCTCACGTTAGCAACCCCATGTTTGACATACTGCACCACCAGACTCCTTAAAAGAAAATGCACAATATTCAAATAAAATATATACCTGAAAAAGGAGGTTTAGCATTGGAAATACTTAAAAAAAGTTATATATGGAAGAGTACCTGCTATTTAAGTAGTAAACCTCCCAGGATAAACAAGGATAATAAATAAAGTCTTCTGTATTTACTGCTCACAACAGTCATGATGATTCCAATTCATAGAGACCTTATGAAGGATTGCCAAGACTGTAAATCTTTTGGGGAGTAGACAACCCGATCTTTCTCTCAAGGAATGGTTGGGCGAACTGTATCATTGATCTTGAGGTTACCAATCTAATTCTGAACCCACATGCCACTAGGCAGAAGCTAAAAACTTCCATGAATATCAAATTACTCATAAATCATCAATTAGTTCATATTAAAATAGATCATCCTACTGATCATGAGGAGAGAGAGAGAGAGAGAGAGAGAGAGAGAGAGAGAGAGAGAGAGAGAGAGAGAACAAGAGCACTGTTTCTCGTGGTCATGGGAAATGGAAAGCTTAAAATCTTAAGTCAAAAAACGGTGGAAACATCAACAGTGTTATCTCTGAATTTGGGAGGTTGGAAGGTGGGCTGAGCTTTCTACCGAATATCCTGTTAGAGACTTGAGAAAGACTCTTTTTATTGTGGGAATTTCCAGGTTAACTTCTTAGGGACTTCAAATAATGAACGAGGCCCACTCGCAAAACTAAGCGTAATCAGCTAAACTTTTAAGGAAAGCTAACTTTAAAATGGTTAATATGCAAATATCTTCAGAGCAATATCTAGATTAGTGATTGAAATTGGAAAACAAAGCCTTCCCACTCGGACATGTACTATTAACCAAGAGAGTTATAAACGTTTATTTTGCTAGGAAAAATTTCAGTTGCTTAAAATAAGTTGGCATTGTTACTTATTGAATGACTACACTAAAGTTGCTTTTAGGAAAACCACGCGACAGTAGGGGATGTGAAGGCCACATGAAATCTTATACAAATCTTAGGAAGGAAAAGGCAGACTTCTATTCCATGCCAACACTAGCCGTGTTAGGAAAACACAAAGTAAAAGCAGTTTTTTTTTTTTTTACTTAAAATATAAATTTCCAAGCTTACACCTTCATTGCCTAGGCAACCCTCCAGGCTGTTTTTATATATAAACTGCACTTTACCCCTTCAGTATATTCTTTTAGACTTTACAACAAAGGCATCACTTTCCTAACATGGTACTTATATGTCATCTCACATTGTGAAAACTGAAAGCTGTCAATTATGACCTGTTCTTTTGACTATAAGTGTTGTCAAAAGAATGCAAATTAAAGTCATAGAAATTAAGACAAAGATATTTCCTACTATCACCATTGTTTAATCTGCTCCTTGTAGGCTGTGTTCACAATAAACTGCATTATTAGGTGTGTCATGTTGATTCTGACTCATAAAGACCCGAAGAACAAAACACTGCAGGGTCTGTCTCAACCTCATAATTATGTTTCAGCCCATTGTTGCAACAAATGACAGAACAAATACTTATTTGAATGAAGATATGATTCATATATATATATATATGAATAAGAAGTCTACACAATGAACTATTAAGGAGCTCTGGTGGTGTATTGAAGTACATATTGCACTGCTAACTGAAAGGTCAGAAGTTGAAAACTACCAGCCACTCAGCAGGAGCAGGGAGCTTTCTAGTCCCAGAAAGAGTTACTGTCTCTGAAACTCACATGGGCAGTTTACATCCTGTCTTTAAGGGTCACCATGAATTGGAATCAGCATGATGACATTAAGTTCAGATTTTAGGTTTTCCGTTACCCTCAATTTTAAATTCCATCCATTTCAGCTTCTTCCTTTGCCATTAGCAGTGGCTTATCTGGGGATGCAATTCAGACCTTCCTCCCTAAGGGATCCAAAACCATGGCCCTATCTTAGTTGTTTAATATAGCAGAGTGCTGTAAGTATGAGACTTTAATTCAAAATTAAACTCACTACAAGCAAGTAGCTTTCAACTCATGATAAACATATACCTCCCTACTTGTTCACAGTCACCTGGCCAGCGAGTCTGTGCTGACTTGTCACCCCCTGTAGGACAGGGTGGAACTGCCCCTGTGGGTTTCTGCGACTGTCGCTCTTCCGACTTAGGGCAGTTAAAAGCCCCATCTTTCTCCTGGGGGAGACTAGTAGCTTCCAGCAGTTGACCTTAATGTTAAGGACTCAACATAACTGCTATGTCCCCAGGGTGAGCTTACAGGGAACAGACATTTATTTTCCTTATTTGCTTTCTAGATTCAGGGAACCAGCAATAAGGTGATGCTTTCTCTGTGTGTTTGGAAACTCCTTACCTCTTTGTCCTTGGATACCTTCACCTATGTCCTGGCCTCATTTTGTGCTCGGTTCTCTGTGCCCAGTCTGCTCTTTTCACATCTTAATAAGAGGGGGTTTAATTAGTTTAAAATACCCCTTACACTTATTTTACCTCATTAACATACCAAAGCATATTCTACTCTCAAATGGTACTACATCTACAGGTACAGAGGTGAGGATTCACAACAGATTAATTCAATTATTAACAGTGAGAAACTTATGCTCTTCTTTGGCTTGCATTGCTTCAAGTGTCCATTCACAATCACAGATAGAGAAGTAAGGCCCTATAGGTGTCCTCTGAGTGTCACACACATCCCTCCATGTTTCTAATTTCTAAGCCGACTCTGAGATGATCAATCTCTGGCAAGAAGCTGAATCCTTATACTATCCATTAGCCTATGACCATAAGCAGTCTGAGTTTACTGGTTGTCAGTCATAATTTATAGATCAGTAGAATTCACCACATGCCCACAACAGAGAATGGAAAAAAAAATCAATTGTTAAGAACAGGAGAAAAAATTTTAGGGTCTGGGTTTGGGAAGTTGAATGTTAAAATTCCACAGTGAATTATTAGGTATAACTCTTTATGACAATATTGTTTCCTGTATTTATATATAGTTTCCATTGGGAATTAGTGGTATATCAAGCTCTTTGGTTCATTATGTATATAGCATGCTGGAGAATAGTCTTTCTACATGGTATATTGTTATTCTCATGTTTTATCTGTATTTCAAGAGATTGCTCACACGTTTCTGGATAGGACTATATGTGATATGACTGAGCTATAATATTACAGAATAAATTCTAAGTTCATTTTGCTTTGAAAATGGTTCATGTGATCAGATATCATATCATGTGGATGGAAAGTTTTTATATCGCAGATGGTATAGTACATTCTAAAACCATATCATGTGGATGGAAAGTTTTTATATCGCAGATGGTATAGTACATTCTAAAACCCTGAGTTAGAAATAAGATACTCATATAATATACCTAAATAAATCTGACTCATTTTCAAAACTTCTATATAGATGTTCAAAGGCTTTTATTTATCATAAACAACAATTGGAAAGAATCAACACAGCTATCAATATGTGCATGGATGAACTGATATTTGGATAGCTGTGATGGGTAGGTTTGTTATGCCAACATGGCCACAGAAGATTGGTGGGTCTGTTGTGACGGCACGGCCAATGAACACGCGGGATGAATTGAAGGGCAGATATAGGAAGGGCTCGGCAAGTCCTGCCCTCTCTCTTGCTTCCAGATCTTGGACCAGAGAGCTGCCTTGTTCGTCCTGTGCCTCGACCTCCAAGCAACACTACCCATGGGACACCTAATCGTGGACTGTGTTGCTCTGAATTGAGGATCCTTCAAGCCCTACTTCGCCACGCTCCTGGGATATACATCTCTTGAGCTGGGGACTGTTGGACTCTGCCATCTGGCTGACTGTTGGCGACCTGCTCTGCCGTTTGCTCCCTGTGACCAGATAGCCTGGATTGCTCTACAGAAGACTACTCAGCGGCCCTCAAGACTTGAAGAACTGCCAGTCTTCTAGTTGCCTCATGCAAGTGAGTGTCACCGAGCAATCTGTATTAGTTTATAGTTAACTTTTTCTTTCTTATCTTATATACCTTTCTCAATATATGAATATATAAAAAGAACTACTAGTGTCCTGAATTTTATTTCTCTAAGAGAAACCTCCCTGACACAATAGCACAATGCTACTTAGCCATAAAAAAGCTATTGATAGAGAATGAATCTTCATGCTATTAGTTGAGTGAACCAAACTAGAAGAAGAAATAGACATTTTGCATAATTCACTTTCTATAAATTTAAAGAAAATATGAAGAGATTTCTAATTTCATAAAGTAGACCATTGGTTACCTAGACAAGTAGTAAGAAATGTTAGTAGTTGGATTATATATGAATATAAAAATATGAAGAATATGCTCATTAACTTTGTTGCAGTGATAGATTCATAGATTAATACAAATACAGATATAGATGATGCTTATATTATGCAATATACTACTGTTCAATTATATAATCTAGTTGCACACAATTTATTATATTCCAGTTAAACTGTTAGAGCAAAGAAATTTAATAGAATTACCTACCCTGTGGAGTTTTTATATACTCAAATATACAAAGCACATACAAAGTATTTTGGACAGTTATGATTAAAAACTCATTATTATTCATTAAGTCATGAGATGCAAATTACTACTACTAATAAAATAATAATCAAAAGACATTGTTCATATAGTAAATCATAGCATTTTTTAAAACTGAAAGCTGAATCATTATGAAAATATTTTTAAAATATAGACTGATACAAAAGTGCAATCTGAGGAAAATCTATAGCCAGAAGTAAATTAGAATATAAGAAATGCTAAAACTGAAAATGTTGGGAATTTATTTTATAAATAAATTTATTAAAGATAATACAAAGTGTAGTTGGAGCACGATTAAAACTTGGATACAAAACAAAACTCCAATATACACATTCAAGGTCAAAATAATCTGTAAACAGGTGTTTTTACAATCAAGGAGGCATCCTTGATAAATAGTGTTACTCTGAAGTTTGGTCTCTGTTCTTTTCTTTGTAGATTGCATATTTATAGCACCTGTTTTGTAAGATAATGTTGTTCCAAGAATATCACCTATCAAACTTCAAAATGTTTTGGTAAATGCAAGCAGGCAAGTACTTCCAATTTTGAGTCTGAATAAAAGAAAAGACACAGCTCAGGCCTTGGCTGTATGCCTGAGCTAGCTACAGTCCTTTGCTTTTTTAGTTTCTTTCCATGTACTTCTTGTTCCTCTGCACCTTTGTTGATTTACAACAACAATAAAGATGAGGGGATAAATCCAATTAAAATGATAAACTATTACTGTATAACAGAAAAAAGCACAGCTAATTGATGTTAAGACTAAATAAAAAGACACTAGTCTCTTTGTAAATATATGTTATATATATATATACATATATATATGCTTTTTGTGTATGTTTGTGTGTGTTTAAACATCCAGAGTAGTTTTAGGAACAACATTGTGATTCTGAAAGCTATATTTAATTCAATCTAAAGCATTTTAAAAAATGATGAAGCCATATGATGACTCAACAATGAATTCTTGATCATTTTGTCTGACAAAATTTTTGAAGTTACATTGATAGCATTGTTTTACCTCCCCTCCCAAATATTTCTGAATATTGTCAAAATATTTCAGATTAGACCAGAACATGTGCACAGGTACAGGTTAAGAGATAAGAGCTCAAGACACATGAAATCCAGTAACAGGAATGGGAGTAGCAATACCAGAAGTGTAGGGGAAGTGGCGGGGAGGAGGAGAGGAAGAGTGAGCAATGAGTGACACATACTACCCATCCCCCCTCCACCCTAGGGGGACAAACAGCAAAATCTTGGAGGAAGGGAGTCAGACTTTGTGTAAGATATGAAAATAATTATAATTTATCAAGGGTCACGAAGGTGGGCAGGGGATGGGGGGGAAAAAGAGGAGCTGATACTAAGGACTCAATAGAAAGTAAATGTTTCAAAAATGATGATTGAAACATATGTACAAATATGCTTGATACAATTGATGTATGGATTGTTTGAGTTGTAAGAGCCCCAATAAAATGATCTTTTATTTAACAAAATACTAAAGAATAGATAATAAATTGTGAAAGCATTTGAAATATTTTAAAATAAAAATAGAAAAAAATTCCAAGTCCACTGTCATTGAGTCAACTCCAATTTTTAAGGACACTTCAGAAGAAAAGACTGTACTGGAGGATTTCCAAGAGTGCAAATACTTATGGAAGACAGGCAGTTATGTCTTCCCTCTGTGGAGAGCTGAACAGACTTAAATCACTGACTTTTCTGTTAATAATTGAGTGCATAAGAGCTGTGCTACTAAGACTCCTGTTCTGACCAACTTAGCTAGTATTTAATATCCAAATGTTGACATGATAAAAATAGTTATAGTCTCCATAAATAAGACTTCACAAAAAAAAGTACTTCACAAAAGAGAAAACATTTTAATTACTCTCATATTAGAATTATCATTTCCCCTAGCTTTTATTTGTATATTGTAGTCATTTGCTTTTCTTTTTCTTTTTGAAGATATTTTCTTAATCATTCTATTGGGGTCTTATACAACTCTTATCACAATCCCTACATACATACATTGTGTCAAGCACATTTGTACATTTGTTACCCTCATAATTCTTAAAACACTTGCCTTCTTCTTGAGCACTTGGCATCCTATCCTCATCTTTCGCCCTCCTTCCATGCTCCCGTCTCCTTCATGTATTCTTGATAATGTATAAATCATTATTATTTTGTCATATCTAACACTGTCTGATGTCTCCCTCTATCCACTTTTCTGTTGTCTATCCTGAGGGATGAGATTATATGTAGATCCTTATAATTGGTTCCCCCTCTTTCCTACCTTCCTTCCACCCTCCTGGAATTACCACTCTTACCACTGGTCCTGAAGGGATTATCTGTCCTGGGTTCCCTGTGTTTCAGTCCCTATCTGTACCAGTGTCCACCCTCTGGTCTAGCTGGATTTGTAGGGTAGAATTGGAATTATGATAGGAGGGAAAGGAGGAAGCATTTAAGAATTATAGGAAAGTTGAATGTTTCATCATTGCTACCCTGATCCCTGACTGGCTTGTTTCCTCCCCACAACCCTTCTGTAAGGGGATCACCAGTTGCCTACAGATGGGCTTTGGTTTCCCAATTGCACCTCCCTCCCTCATTTAAAATGATACGATTTTTTGGTTTTTGATGCCCGACACCTCATAGTCTCACCGGATGGTGTGCTTCTTCCCTGTGGGTTTGGTTGCTTCTGAGCTCAATGGGCGCCTGTTTACCTTCAAGACATTAAGAAGCCAGATCCTATGTCTTTTGATAACTGACTGCCTTCAGTTTTCTTCATCACATTTGATCATGTACACATTTGTCTTCAGTGATCACGTGGGGAAGGTGAGCATTGTGATGTGCCAATTTAATAGAACAAAGTGTTCTTGCATTGAGGGAGTTCTTGAGTAGAGGCTCAATGTGCATCTGCTGCTTTCACACTAAATATATGGATATACATCTATTTCTCCCTCAACATATATATTTGCATATGTACATATCTTTATTGAGATCTCTATAAATGCCATTAGCCTCCTAGTTCTTCCTTCTATTTCCTTTTATTTTCCTCTTGTTCCACCATCATGCTCAGTCTTCCTTGTCATCATTTTGTTTTCTTTTGTTCCTTTGTTTTACTATGTCTTGCTTTTTTGTGCATATTATTATATATGCAGGTCTACTTAGATAAGACAGGCTGGATGAGCAGTCTGGTGGAAAAAACAATGCGACTGGTGGTTCCGGGGGGACATGGGAGAGTGGGAGGTGAGGGAAAGGATTTGGTGTTGACCAAGCCAGGAATGGAGGAACAAAAAGTGATCCAAAGACTGGAATGCAGAGGATGCAGGATGTGTGGTAGGGCTTGATCGAGTGCAAGGTAACCAAGAGAAATCACTGAAACCCAAACGAAGATAATTTTATTGGAGACTCTTACAGCTCATATAACAATGGGGTCAACTTTGTGGCCCCTTGAAAAATTATTATAATAATCCATGGGGGCAACTTTGTGACCCATTGATAAATTATTATTTTCATTTCTTTCACCAACCACTGTCTTTTATCCCCCTCAGTGTTGAGGAGTGGGGTGATTGTGTGTCAAGATTTGTTCTCCCCTTCTCTCCTTCTCTCCCCATCTTTCTCCTACCCTACTGGTATTGCTATTCCCGTTTCTGTTTCTGGGGGGTTAATCTGACGTGGATTCCATGTGCTGTGGGCTCTTATCTTTATCTGTGCACATCCTTGTTCTAGCCTCAAATGAAAGGCAGGACTATTGTTATGATAGTGGGGTGGCTAGGGAACTTCAAGGAACCAGAAGAATATTGTGTGTTTCATTTATGCTATACTGCACCCAGGGACTCATCCCTTCTCTCTGACCCTTCTATGAAGGGATGTCCTATTGACTACAAATGGACTTTGGGTCTTTGTTCTGACACCCTCTCATTCTCAACAATATGTTTTGTTTGTTTATGCTGAGTCTTCTGATGCATGTTACCTGATCTCATGAATACCTTATGATCACTCAGGCTGGTGTGCTTCATCCATGTGGGTTTGTTGATTCTCTGCTACACGGCTTTTTATTTAGTCTTTAAGACTCCAGACTCTATATCTTTTGATAGCTGGGAATCATCAACTTTCTTCACCATAATGTTTGTGCACCCATTTTGTTTTTAGTGATCGTGCTCTTCGGGTGAGAATTGCAGAATGCCAGCTTGTAAGAAAAATCTGATCTTGTGTAGAAGGAGGATTTGGGAGAGGCCCAAAGTCCATTCGCTCCATTAATGTGTAGCCATATAAATATATGTATATAGGATAATACCTCTATTTTATTAACTAATATACTTATATAGGTACACACTACTGTGTATCCTCTATCCATATCTTTACATCCTACATCTTTCCTGTTTCCTTTTACCTTCCTCTTGCTGCACTATCATGCTTGCCTTTCTTCTGCCTCTTAGTAATTCCTCTCAGCCAGATTGCTATTGCTCTAATTCCTCCTCATTTTTTAAATTTTATTTCCCTGGTTGTTCCCTGGTCAATGGTGTTGTTTGCTTACTCTCTTTCCCTTCCTCCCAATTCCTCCCCCCAAGTCCCTCCAGAAACATGCATCAATTTGCTCTCTTCTCAAACTTACTTCCCATGCTTATTTTAAAGATTGAATAAAAAGAGAAAAAAAATTAAGTAGCAAAAAATGAAAAAGCATACATTATTACAGGTCTCTCTACTTACCTTTATGACGATCTCCCCCCAGTTCTGGTGGTTCTGGTACTGCCTCTCCTAATCTGGTTATTTAGGGGGCTTCTCAGGGCTTTCTGTCTTATTTTGCTCCCATTAGTGATTTATGATGTTTCCTTCTTGGTTTGCATGATTGTTGAAGCTCAAACTGGACTCACTCCCCACCAGGTAGCCCCAGTATTATCCTCTGTCACTGTGTGCTCCAGCGAAGGGACCTCATGCCTCAAGTTATTGTCAGCCTAACAGTCCTCTCTGTGCCTTAGCAGCTCCATGCAGGGTCATCATTCTCAAGGTTTGGCATGTCAATATGGAGTCTAGATTTTAACTCCCTCCATGTGGGCATGGCACACTGGCCCCTCTTCACAGCCTGTAGGTTTAAGGATGTCCTTTGTAGCACCTCCTTCTACTTCTAGGGATGGCGTCAGTTTGGCTCTGATTGGGGCTTGTCCTGTAGCCCACTCTGTTCATGTGTTGTTTCATGTAGTCATGTTGCCCTCAAGGTTTGGCATGCCATGTTGGAGTCTGCATGCACACTCCCATTTCTGTGGAGAAATAAACAATACCTACCCCTTGGCTGGGTTAGTGCCTGGCTCCAGTGCCTTTGTCTCCCCCTCCTTTGTCCCCCCTTCCTTGCTCCAGCTTCCCCTGCTTTGGGGTTGGAAAGAAATATATTTCTTTGAGTGTGGCCCATCCCTTGTCTGACTGCCTGTCCCTTAACCCTATGGTTGAGATAAGTGACTTTTTTTCCTATATGTTCTGTACTGACTATACTTATCTCAGTGGACTCATGTTGTACTTGTTCGTTTGTGATTGACTAACTTCACTTAACAGAATTACCTTCAACTCTTTTCATGACCATCAGTGATTTTAATGATGCGTAGTACTCCATTATGTGTGTGTGCCAGAGTTTTCTAATCCACTTGTCTCATCTACCAATGGAAATTTAGGTTGTTTCCAGTTCTTTGTGATACTGAATTGTGCCTCATAAGCAATGAAGCACAGACAACTCATCTTGTACTATTTCTTACCTCTTCTGGGTATATGCCCAGTAGAGGGATTTCTAGGTCCTAAGGTAATTTAATTTCTGTTTGCTTTAAATATTACTAGATGCTTTTCCACAGAGGTTGTGTGCATCTACATGAATAGCAGTAATGGAGGAAACTGTCTATCTTGCTGCTTCTCCTGCAACTGAACATATTAGCGATCTTAATAACCATGCAGTGTGATTGTATCTACTACTAATAAAAAGTTGCCTCATTGCAGTTCATTAAACAGCATACTTTCTATTTTTTTCTTCATCCATTATTTCTTTGTGAAATCACATTGTGAAATGGAATAGAAGAAATGCTTTCATTGGGCCTTTTCATTACTATACTTTTAATTGCTTGTGCAACAAATAAGATTAATTATTCTCTAAAATTATGTGACTTACTACGTTTTCTGATCATTTATCTTATTCAGAAACAACAACATGAAATAATAAAACTAATATCATGATTAGAAGGTGTTTTAATCCTAACAGGGGGCACATAATTGTTTTCATTTTTTTTGTAAATATTACAAATATCATGCATACATAACCTTTTATTAGCATATTTATTTTAAAGTACTCACTAAATCTTCATGGATGCATTGCTAGAATACTTAAGAGTATGTTGGCAAAGCAAGCAGCTTCACTTGAATGTAGGGGTACAAAACTAAATGCATAGTATTTAAAGGAAGAATTTTTGTTTTTACTTCTACTCAAGATTTTGTCTTTTAAGACTTTCTTTTACTCAAGACACTAGCATTTTAGGCAAGTCAAAATTAAAAATTTAATCATATATTACACTTAGTGTGATTGCAATATTTACAAATGCATGAGATATAATTTTACAAGGTTTGCAACTTGAATAATGCCATGAATGCCTTTACCATGGCTGGTGTGATTTCTGAGTAGTGGTAATTGTTTGCAAGCATGGTTTTAAATAAAATAAAGTACAATATGTCTCCAAATTTGAAGATACATTCATTTATGAAAATATTAAGCTTGTCAAACTTGTATTTCTGAATTAATAAAAGAAAGAACAAAAACTCTATCCAAACATTTGCCAACACAATTTTAATGCTCCGTTTAAAAAGCATGATAATAATTGCAACAAACTTAAAAAAATTTCATGGTAAGAATTTTAGTAAATTCTACAATTTAAGATATATTCCCATCTGAGATAGTTCATTTTCTTATTTATGACTGACATTTAGTTAAAAGTAAAATACAACAAATTAGTGGCTCCGCTGCTGTTTAAGTTTCAGCATATATTATATAAGTATAATAAAGGTATATATTAATAATGTGGTTTTGATCTTTACATTTATAGATACAATTTTTAGAATAGGCAAGTAATTGAGGAAGGAGTTATGTATAGCATAAAACTGAAGTATGCTAAATTGAAAAATATCGTGAGTTCCAAATAATTGTTTTTGTTTCATTTAAAATATAATCTGACATGAATTAATTATTTTTCTCCATTTGAGATCATAAACAACACATTTATCTTAAATGAATAAATAAATGGACATGAATCAAATACTATGTGTTTTCTGCATGAAAATAGAGGTAAGCATCTTATGGCTCTAAACATAATTTTATTACATTTTAGAAATGCATAAATTCTATGACAATATATACACTCATGCAAACATGTGCATATCACATATAAAATGTCATATTATTAATTATATCCTGAACTCTATTAGAAATGTTACTCTTTTCGTTAGATGCAATTGAGTAGCTTCCAATTCATGGCGAACCTATGTACACCAGAAAGAAACATCCCCCCCATCCCAGGTCCTCCTCCAGACTGCTGATCTACTCAAGTGTTGTGACAGGCACTGTGCCAATTGAGCTTGCCGCGAATATTTCCCTTTTTCTCTGTCCTTCTAATTTTTCATGAAGCAGTTGTCCTACAGGCACTCGTCTCTCCTCATGACATATCCTACTTTGTGAGATGAAGTCTCTTCATACTGCTTATAAGGATTTACTTCTTCCAAGACAGATTCTTCTTTCTTCTCTCTTTCCTTTTCCTCCCTATGGTGCCTTCAATGTTCTTTGTCAGAACTATAATTTAATTGTAGTGCTTTTTGCTTTCCTTATTCATTGCTCAACTTTGACATGCATATGAGGTGATTGTCCTTACCATAACTTGGGTGAGCACCAGCTTCCTCAGAGTAACATCCTTGCTTTGCTACACTTCAAAGTGGTCCTGTGCACCGTATTTACTAACCTGAATGTATCCTTTGATCTTTTGTTTGCTGCTTTCATTTGCCTTGATTGTGGACAAAACAGGATGGAATCACTGACAATTTTAATATTTTTTGAGTTTTTCATTATTCTGCTTTGGAGATATTTGTTTTCTTTACACAGAGTTATAATCCATACTGAAAGCTAAAATCAGCAAATGCTTCCAGTCCACCTCACTTTAAGCAAGGAAGATTGCAATAGACAAATTATTAAAGGAAACAGCTTAGGGACATCACCTAATAGAGTGTATGTTAGGATAGACCCTTGGACCCTAAAAGAGGTTGCCCTGAGGACATACTATTTAAAAACAGGAAGAAACAAATTTGTAAAGTGAGCCAGAGGGGTTAGTTAGATATTACGGTAGCTAGTTACTTTTGACTAGAGACAGAGTTCAAACTGTAAATGGTAGGTTGATGACACCTCATTGGGAGTGGGACATTTTGTACAGGGAATGTTGAGCAATGATGAGTCTTCTCTGCCTCTTCACCTTACTCCTTACTGGGATTCCACTAGGACTCTATGTCTACCTGTAAAGGTGGCCCCACATGAGGCCTATCAATACCCTGATATGTTTTCTACCAACCTGGGATAGCTGAGGCTCTGCACTCACCAGCCTGCAATCTCCTGGCTTCCCGCTTCACCTTGTATTGCAGTCTACCTACTGTGACAGGTTTCTGCAGAAGGCTCTATCTATGGCCCTGACTTGAACTTCACGGGGATGTTCCCTTGATGTAAAGTTGTATCTGTCATAAAACTAACTTTGTAAAACAAACTTGTACATAAATGAGCGTCACTGGTTTCTCTAGACAGCTTGATGCTGTAGGCATGGTATCTGGAGAGACACATCATGAAGATGGAGAGTGGAGGTTTATCCGACCTCTGTCTCATGGCTAGCAGGTGGAGTTGGACTTCTTTGGGTTATTAGGACAGGTCAGATATGGCTATCGGTGTACTCAGGTGGTTTCTGGAAAGGGCAAAGAAAGTGAAGATTTGGATTCTTAGAAGTTGTCTTTGGGTCTTCCTACTTAAAATGAATGTAATGCATTTTTAATTGAACCTGGCGAGTAATGCAGCTTTTTAACCTCATGAGGCAAGAAGAAATCTATTTAGTTTGTTAACGTGGATGATAAAAGACCAGACTGTAGTTTGATACTTCTTCGGGACTTAAGGTGATATTGTATATAAATGTGATAATTTAGATAATAAAAGGTTGAAGTGGGATGCATTTAGAAGGTTTTTGATTATGCTCTTACTGTGCTAAGACTATATTGATTTTTCTTACCTTCTATTATTGGTATTATATATTATTTTCATAAGGAGCACCCTAGGAATTTCCCTTTTCTCTGTCACCCCACCTCCTTGCTTTCTGGAACTCTGGTGGTTACCCTTAGAATTTCTGGTGCTATGCTATACTTCCACCCACCTTGGATCCAAATGAATCTAAACCCATGTGGTTTGAACGTCCTGAATTATACAACTTTGCATGTGGCTGTGTGAGGCTGAAGAAGAATTTTTTTTTGGGGGGGGGGGGCATCCCTGCTCTCCGGTGGTGGGAGTAGGGGGCCCAGCCCCACTGCTGGAATTGAACCTCCGTCCCAGTGGGCCGCAGTCCCGCGCACAACCACTACACCACCGGGGCTCAGCCTGAAGAAGAATTTATTGACTAACTTATGGAGTTCAGTTGGATTGGAATGGGATAGTTTCTTGGTATACAATTACTTCTTGATATAACGTAATTTCTTACATATATGAGTGTCTCTAGAAATGTTTGTCAAGTAAACTAGACCAAATATATTATGATACCTGAGGAGTGGCTTCCTAGAGAAACAAATCATGAAGATGAAAAATGAGACTTGTCTGATCTCTACCTTACGGTTATTGGACAGAACTGGAGTTTTCTTTTCCTTTTCTGATAAATAATGTTCAATAGTTTAATTAGTATAAAGTTCACATATGATATACTTCCATAGTTTAGACGCTTTTTAAAAACAGTTGTGTATATATTAACATAATTAGTTCTACAGCTCCCACCTCCCTATGCATTCATTATTTGTTCCTTAATTCTATGTATCCCTTCCTTCTGTGCTTTTTACACCGGCAATCTATCAGAAACAATATAAAGCAAAATCAATGTGAAACAAAAGGAAAACATACATAAAATTATACTACGGTAAGAAAATAAACAATAATTTTGATAAAATAAAGATGAAAGAAAAAATAAGGTGTGAGAATGAAAAGATGAACAGCTACATTAACTAAGCCAGAGATGACATTTATGTCATAGAACAAGAGAGAAATATTTAAACTTAGAGGAAATTTAGGTTGGATAAGCAGGGAGTTCAACTGACCAGATATGTTATTTCATGGTTCCACCCATCATAATCAAGTTTGACAGCAAAGCTGCTTATGTTCTTTGACTGTGTAGGGACGGGACCTGCCGAAGCTGAATCTGATTAGGTATTCTGCAAATACATTTTGGACCTCTATTGTCCTCCATAGCCTTTTATAAGTTTGGTATTCACAATATAAGCTCTGATATTTTCCCTTCATCATTTTGTTATTGTCATTTTTGGATAACACATACTTCTTCCTCGTAGATTTAGTTGACACCTTCCTTATATGATTTCCTGTTTAAATACAAGCCCTTAAGACCTTAGAGAGAATTTGTAAGCCAATGTATAACTATTGGCTATTCCAGTATATAACTGGGCACACTCTTCTTTCTTCACCACACTTTGCTGTGACACCCATATTTTCAGTAATATTTCCTTGAAGTGAGTACCAAGCATGGGTATGTTATCAGAACTGTGTGCGATTGGGGCTAGAATTAAGTGGGAACACACAAAGTATTGCATTTTTCTTCTTTGGATAACTAGAATTCGCATATGCTGTTTATAAAACTGATTTCTAGAAAATGCATGGGCAATAAAACTTTTGGTTCTTAAAAGTTTGTTATTTTTACCTGAAATACAGGAAATTAATGCAATGGATGTCCAATCACAACTCAGCTGGTGAGAAAGTCTTTTGGACCTTTCAATATAATTCTAATACAGCCAGATCTTAAACACATTGTATGCAAAGCACGTTTGTACCTTTGATGCCACATCATTCTCAAAACTACCTTCCACTTAATCCCATGATATTGGCTCCTACTTCCCCCCTTCCCCACTCTCCCTCCCTCAAAACCCTTGATGATTTATAAGCTATTATAATTTTTGTCTTGTTCAATGCTGTCTGATGTGTCCCTTCTCCCACTTCCCCATTGTCCATATCCCAGGGAGGAGGTTGTACATAGATTCTTACAGTCGGTTACCCCCTTCTGTTCCACCCTCTCTCTATCCTCCCAGTGTCTCCATTCTCCCCACTGGTCCCAAAGGGACCACCTGTCCGGGATTCCCCATGTTTCCAGTGCCTATCTGGACCAATATACAACTTCTGATCTAACCAGATTTGTAAGGTAGAATTCAAATCACAAAAGTGCACAGGAGGAAGCATTTAAGAACTAGAGAAAAGTTGCATATTTCATTGTTGCTACACTGTACCTTGACTGGCTTGTACCCCATGACCTCTCCATTGTAGGGGGATGTTGCTGTGCCTGCAGATGAACTTTGGGTACCCAATCTGTACTCCCCTTCATTTACAATGATATATATATTTTTATTTCTTTGATGCCTGATCCTGATCCAATGGATGCCTTATAGTCCCACAACCTGATGTGATTCTTCTATGAGGGCTTCATTTCTTCTGAGCTAGATGACCATTTACTTATATTCATTCCTTTTTTTGTGGGCATCACTGCCCTCTGGTGGGAGTAGGAGGCCCCGTCTTGCTCCTGGAGAGATCTTCAAGCCTTTAAGTCCCCAGTAGCTATATCTTTTGATAGCCAGGCACTACAAGCTTTCTTCACCACAATTGCTTATGCACACCTTTCTCCTCAGCAATCATATCAGAAATGATATGATTTTGTTCTTGATGCCTGAAAAGATTGAATTTGACTGTTTTAATAATCGTGTTTAAGAGCTCAATGTACTATACCTATATTGATTTCTTCTACCTCTTATTTTGATAGAATGTATAATGAAATGATTATTGGAAAGTAAGAATACAGAGAATGGATAAGCCATTAAATTGGACCTTTTAAATGGGTAATAGAAATTGTCTGAAAAGAAAGCTTAGAAAAGGCAACTCCCAACCAGTGCCTTCAATGTTCAGGACAATTGCATTAGATTAGCTACTATAGCTGTTGACTGAAGAAAAAAGAAAGGTAACTTTTAAAAATATTGAGCAAGAGATTTAAGGTTTGAAACTAAACTGAGAAACTTTGGAAGCATAAAGGGACTTTTCTCTCTAAGACTGAATATTAAAGGGGACCTACAGGCAGCCTGAAATGCTTGCTAGGTAACCAACTGGATCCACTTGTTGAGTGGAAGTGGTAGAAATGTGGTAACAAAAGAATTGAGTCTGGCCATTGACACCCATGGACCTGGTTCACAGAAACTACAGTAAATGAGAGTGGGTTGACTGGTTTGAAGTGTTAAGGGTTGTTAGGAACCTAAGGCTAGTAAAGTGGACTAGGATTATATAGAATTTGTGAAGGCCATGGGATAGAGAGGCAAGGCAGACAATGGCCACCTTGATGAGGTTAAGCATGGCAGGTAACACAAAGTTGACCACAACCTGACCAGATTAATACAAGTTTTTTTAGCCAGTGAATTGATGGGCATGGCCTTTGGATCTTATGAGTGGTCGTGTCTGATTTGTCTTTGCCTGTCAATACAAACTCACAAGATTCCGTATGAAATGAAGATTCTTCACATTGAAGAACATGCTTGTCTCCTTAGAGCACTGGGTTGAGAGACATGGTTAGGTTAGAAGTTGGAAACTCAAAATGGGGATAAATAAAGACATGAAGTGACTGGCATAGAAACTTTCATGAAGTGGCTGCCACATACATTTTCAGGTATAAGAGTTCACAAAATTGAAATTATTAGGCATACAATATTTTCTTTTGTTTGCTAATGAAATATAAGATCTATATGGGTTTAGTGCATTTTTGGTTGTATGTATATCAGTTGTGTCCTGTTAGGCAAAAGCATGATTTTATCATTGCCTTAAAATATTGTATATGGCTAAAGAGTCATGCACATGTGTCAAGTAGGCAAGAGAAAGTCTGTGGTAGTTAGATATTATGTCAAATAGACACTCTTGGCTAATGGTAGAGTTCAACCTGTTCAATTAAGTGGTAGCTTTATGATACCTATTTTGGGGTGTGGTCTTTTGTATGAGTCATATCAAAAGAGATGAGTCCTCTCTACCACTTCACCAGCCTCTCACTCGGATTTCACTAGGATTCTGTGTTTGCGTGACTCTTCAAATTGACAGTTTGAAAGATTTTTTTTAACTCTTGTAAACTTTTATAGCCTTAGAAACCCATAGAGATAGTTCTACTCAGTGAGTTTGGTATTGTTTTTTTGCTGGGCTATCTTGATGGACAGTTCTTTCTTGAACAGAGATGAGTGGCTCTGTTTTGTTTATACAGAGAACCTAACATAATATACTCGGTATCTCTGAAGACTTCTGTGATTGCTATTTTAAGACAGGCAGACTTGACAGTGGAAGCTGCCCTAAGTGAATTAAGACACTTGTCTGAAAGGTGGATCATGGGTCCCTATGAGTAGCAGCCATCAATCAAAAGACATCCAGTGAACATGATTATTGTAATGGACAGCAGAGCGAAAGTAGTCATCAGAGTAGCCTGGCAGGTGTGGACCTATGTCGTTGTCTACATAGGCAGAGTGTCCCTACAATTGAAATAGATAGGATGCCAATGAAATATTTACTTGTACAGGTAGAAAAATTCTAGATCAAGTGAATAATCATATAACTTGAATCACCAGAATAGTCACAGCCCTTCAATAATCTCTAGACTTGAGGCATTTTACAGACACACAATTCCTCAAATAAAGGGATTTATTTTGTTTTTATGGAGGAATTTTATTGATGTAATGCTGCTTTATGTAAAGTTATTTCTTGAAGAGAGACAAGTGCCAATTTTTGTTTACATTGACAACCCAACCTGACACACTCAGCATCTTTGAAGACTCATTTGATCCAGGTCCCTTTGAGGGAGGACTCCACCTTTCTCCATTCTTCCTCAAAGGAATCAGACGTCTTTCCAAAGAGTGACTAATCATTGGAGGAAAGGGAATACATTTTTGGTGAGTTAATGAACACAGGCTCTGAATTGATGTTAATTGCCAGATGACTCAAAACATTTTGAATTAAGAATGGGAGAATATGAAAGTAAAGTTTTTCATGTTATCTTAACTGAGTTTTGTCTCACGGTGGGTCCAGTAGAGCCCAAATACATCCTGTAGTAATTTACCTAGTTCCAGACTGGATTAATGGAATAGTTAGTCAAAACCACAATCTTGAATCTCTAAACTGTGGATGTGGAAGTCATTAGAACTGCCTCTGTCTATCAAAGTAGTAAACAAAAAGCAATACCACATTCCTGGAGGGATTTCATTGATTGGTGCCCCCATCAAGGACTTGAAAAAGATGCAAAAATGGTGATTCCCAACAGTCCCATTTAACTCACTTTTGTGGCCTGTGCAAAAATCAGATGGATCTTGATGAATGACAGTGGATTCTGGCAAACTTAATGACATAATGACTCCATCGATTCCTATCATTGAGTCCCTTATGATCAATTGATCAAGGAACAGAAAACTGCTGCTTGCATCACTGATGATCCTTTATGATATGCAGGTACCACACAATGATGCAAGCAGCAGCACAACTCTTTGGAACCTCCCTCAAGGTCAGTATTGAAGGGCAATCCTCTCAATGGGCAGAACTTCTACCAGTACATCTGGCCATTCAGTTTGTATGGAAGATGAAATGGTCAAATGATTGACTGTATATTGATTATGGTTTGTGACCAACAGGTTAGAAAGATGATCAGGTACTTGGAAGGAACATGATTGGAAAATTGTGGGGAGGAGGTGTGGGCATGAAATCTCTGAATAGACCTCTCTGACTTGGAGAAAAACATGAAGATATTTGTTTCTCATGTGAATGCTCACCAAATGAAGAAAAGGATTTACCTATGAAGAAAAGGATTTTAAGAACCAAGTGGATAGAGTGCTCTATTTTGTGGAAATTGGTCATGCTTTTATCCACCACTTTTTTCATTGCCCAACAGGTTTATGGACAAAGTGGACATAGTGATAAGCATGAAGCATGGGCTCAGCACCATGGAATTCTACTTAACAAAGATGACTTAGCTCCGAACAATGCTGAGCGTCTCCTCAACTTGGAGCTGAGACCAACACTGAATCCACATTGTTGGAGCATTTCTCAGGAAAATCAATGAGCAGCCTGATGGCAGGTTGATTGCACAGAAGTACTTATATCATGAAAAGTGCAGCATTCTGTTCTGATAGGAATAGGCACAGTCTAGATATGGATTTATCATTCCTGAATGAACTGATTCTAACCAAGCTACCATTTGTGGGCATGTGGAATGTCCTATCACAGCATGGTATCGGGTACAGCATAAGTTCAGATCAAGGAACTCACTTGACAGTAAATGGGGTGTGGCACTGGACCACTAGTCATGCCATGTTCCACTAGGCATACAATCTTCATCACCAATCGGAAGCAGCCTGAATGAGAGGATGATAGCATGGTCTTCTAAGGACACAATTGCAATGCCAACCAAGCAAAACCTTATAGGAGTGAGGATGCTATATATACTCTTCCAGTTGTCACTATATGCGATGGTATTTTCAATAACCAGGACTCATAGGTTTAGACGCCAAAGGATCAAAACAGGAGTGGTTTTACTCATTATTACTCCTGTTGACCCACTTGCATGGATTTTGATTCCTGATCTGCATGCTCTTCAGGTCTGGAGAACCTAGTTCCAAAGGGAGGAATATTATCCCCTGAAAATACAGCACTGATTCCATTGAATGGTCAGTTAAGAAGTCACACTTGCTATTTTAGGATTCTTATGCCAGTGTGTGTTATTCTGGATAGACTAGAGAAACAAATTCATGAACACTCATATGTGTATAAAAAAGAGTTTTATATACAAGAGCAACTTTAGATTGAGAAAACATCTCAACCCAATCCAATCCAAGGTAGTAAGTCTGATATTAGCCCATATGACTGATATCAATCCATAAGTCCTCTTCAGACACACAAAGCACATGCAATGACACCAGGACAATCAGAGGACAGTCGAAGAAAGTCTTTGGTTCCAGTGGCATTGTAAGCATCTCAGCGCTGGAAAGAGCCTTTCTGTGACTTTTCAAGCATCTCAGCACTGGTAGAAGTCTGTACGTGGCTTTTCAAGCTTCAGAGTTTTGATTCCATCAGGGTAAGTTCATGTGGCTTCTCCTCTGGAATGTCTCACAGGGAGTCAGTCTTGTGTCTTGTCAGCAGAACATCTCCAAGGGACTGAGCCATAATACTCTCACCTCCAAGGGGGAAATATGGCAAGATTTATCAGAATTCTCAGGAGAAACCATGCCTCCACAGTGGTCTCATTGGCTTTCTCAGGTTGACAGGCTAGAGTCTACTCCTACACTCCCAATCCTGAAATTGACACCAGATTAGTGACTGCCACATTGTGGGTCAATAGATAAGGAGAAATGTTAATATATTGAATAATGTGATTGATTCTGATTACTAAGGGAAAATCAGATAGGTGTTACATAATGAAGAGAAAGAAGAATATATCTGGACTCTAAGAGATGCCTTAAACTATCTCTTAGTACTGTCATGTCCGATGATTAAATCAATGGTAAAATATAACATCTGGAGTCCCATGTCACTGCCAGTAGCCCGGTGTGGCAGTCATGTGCTTATGCTAATTTCATGATTGAGATGTAGGGGTGGAGTCTAGTCTGCTAATCTGGAGATAGCCATTGAGTAGTCAATGAGGCCTCTGTGTGGCATGGCTTTCTCCTGATATGTCTGGGAAATCTCGTGATATTTCCGTTGTGAAGATAGGAAGATCTCTCCCCGGTTGTTGGGACTTAGGCTCAGAGACAATGAATCATGGACAAGACAAGAAGGCAGCGTACTTGGAGCTGGACAAGCCAGAGGAGAAGCCACACGGCCTTGCCCTGATGGGAGCAGACCTCTGAAGTTGGAGCAGCCACCTGGAGCCCCTTGCCAGCGCTGAGTTGCTTCTACCACCACTGGATGCTGTTGATGGACCTTGAGCCCTGGAAGCAAGGAGTCATGAGGGGACCCTGCCAGCTCCGGGACTCTGCACCCACTAACCTGAGACTTCGTGAGTGAGAGGGAGACATTTCAGACTGGTATCATACATATGAGCTAATATCGGACTTGTGACTTTGAATTGGACTGAGTTGGGATGCTTTCTCAATGTTCCATTCCCTTTGTATATAAACCATTCCCCTATACCCATATGCGTGTCTATGAAATTTGTTTCCTCTACCCAGTATACCCAGACTAACACACTTGAGCTCTTCAAGAATGAAGGTTGGGGTCACTTTCCAGCCAAAGAACCATGACCTGATGAGCTACTTTCTGAGGGTAAAAGACATAGCCTGTGTGTAGTGATGGAAGTTAGTTCTAAAATTATTTGTATGGATTCACCAAATATATTTGGTCTGTTCATTTATAAAATATAAGATGAATATGAAATTAGTGTCTCTTCCCTTGTACCCATGTTAGTTGTGTAATGTAAGGTGCAATTGTGATTTTGTCATTATCTTGTGTGGTTTTGTATTCTTTATTTTTCATTTTAAACAAAGATTCTATTGGCACATAATCCATATAACATGCAATTCAACAGTTATGAGTGTTATGATCATTACCGCAGACAATTTTAGAACATTTTCTTCTTTCTTGTTGTTATTAACTCCCTATTCCACCCAACTTCCTCTACCATACCACCAGGAAACTAGTAGTTCAGTTATTGTCTCTAACAATGTACCTACACTAAATTTTGTACACAGAAAAACATCCAAAAAGAATAATAAGAAATGAAAGCAAAAACCTACCAAAAGTACCTAACAACAATAATAAAATAAAGCAGGGCAACCCTCAATAGAAAAGGAAGTAGAAAATATTTAAGACCTGGACCAAATTTAAAATGGGTAAAAAGAGAAATCAAATGACACGGTGTTAAATCATTGCATTTTCAACGAGGATGGCTATCAAGTTGGCAAGCTGTGGCCTGTGATGCTGGGGATTGTGTCACCTAGACATTCCAGAGTCAGGGTAGGAGTGGAACTCAACCAATCGATTGCATTGCGACCTGATGACAGCTTCTAGGTGTCAAAGGGTTTTTGGTTTTTGTACTAGAGAGACCAAGCAGGGTCAAATCCTCTTTTGTCTTTCACCTTCTGATGAATCTGGATCTTGCTTCCTCAATCTTCTGTTGCATCACTTGCTGACTTGCTGACCCCAGGATCCATCAACAGATGACTAACAGAGAATTAATTCAGTCAGCTTTGCATGGATCTCTGTAGCTACCAGTCAGTGCCCCTACAGTATCTGTTTTGTCTTACCTCTTTCTGTCCCCTGAGTCAGGAGGACACTGATTTGAACTGGCTTGAAATCACCTATTTCTAAAACTGTAAATCTCTTTTTTTAAGCAATATATCAAAGCCTCACTAGTTTTCCTTCTCTTGAAAACCCAACTTAATCCATACCTGTTGATCAGAATTCCTTTAAATGATAATTTTGTTTCCCTAACTTTGATGGTGGATTATTATTTAATGCAAAATCCCATTGTACATTTGACTGGTAATGCTAAATCTCAGTTACTTGATGGAACGATATTCAATTTAATACCAGCTTTTGCAAAGTCTTCATTCTCTCTTGGCTGTTAAATATATACAAGCAAGTTTACAAGGTGTTTCTGATTATATGTTTAGAGCACTAGATTACTGAAATGTTGTATTTTGTAAATCATTATTTTTGGTGTTATTAGCAATAACTACAAATTTACACTTTATTCTTGTCTTTGGGGATTGGAAAGAATTCACTGTAGTATTTTTCAAGGAAAGACTTATTTTTTACATATGTCTAAACCATAAAACACATATGGTCTTCTATTTTCAGATATAAACAGAATTAAGTCATTCTGATGATATAAAGATTATATATATTTAAAACTGCGTATGTGTATATTTGGGAGACTTGGTGAGGTAATAATTATGTGTAGTGTTTCTAACTGTACCAACAGCTCAAACAACTAGCTACTAAGTTTGCAGATGAAGCTTCCTACTCCAATGGAATGTTAGTTTTGGAAGCGCAGAGGGAGAGTTCTTATTGCGTCACTATGAGTAAGCATGGACTCAATCACAGCTTAAGTTAAATGTGTACTTAATATATATTAGGTATTTGCACATGCACTAGACATAAAACATATTTGAATAAACAATATATGTCATTGTAGTTTTATTTGCTATATGGGAAGAATTCTAGAAATAGCACTTCAGAATAGCAATTCATGGGCGTAGAATGCAATGTGACAATGTTTCTTATTCCATTATTTTCTTTAAAATTTTTTATCTATGTGATAAATGTACTTCTTGTGATTAAAAAGATTCACAAAACTCCTTAATTTTAGTTTGATGATGAAAAAAAATGACCTGAACACATGATCAATCTTCATTCACGTGGAGGAAAGAAGATAAAAATCATTTGAAGCATAAGTGTTGAGGGGACTGCATGTTTTCCTCTTTAGTTGCACAAACTTGATTATATTTTTCTAGTTAATGGTGAAGCATACTATACAAAAAAAGCAAAAATATAGTAACAACCATGGAGCTATGAGATAGTAAACTTCCTGTCTGTAATCTATTCACCGTTATGAAATATTGGTCATCATTCTTTTTAAAAATCTTTATTTACAAAAGTACTATTTCTTAGAGAACAGATCAAGAATTCAATCAGATCACTTATAAGCAGATCAAGAAAGGAAGGATGTCAGATAGTCTACTCCATTTTATGTTTATAAACAGAGCTTAACCTTATTCATTTCAAACAACTTTGCTGCTTATTTCTCTGAGCAAACTATTACACTAGTCTTTACAAAAAGGACGTGCCTGTGATTGTGAACCTGAATCACTTCCACCTGTAGCTAGTCAACATCAATCCATGGTAAATGTCCATACATATTTCCATGATCTGTGTGAATAAGTCTTTTAAAATGTGTTGTCAGAAATGAATAATTCCAAACAGCATGAGCTGACAGCTATTCAGGTTTTAGAGGTAACTTTAAAATTAGACAGCACATCATTATTGGGAAAATCAGTATTCTGATTAAGGTACTAGCATATAATTTAATCAGGAACTTTGAAGAAAATTTGATTAATGATAGCATCAGCCAATCCCAATCTTTTAAAAGAACAGGATATACTCAAACACTGTATAAGAAAAGAAGTAATAGAAAATCTTTCTAAGATAATCAAAAGATCAATGTACTAGAATTATAAGACCACTGTATTCTCGAGAACAAGAAATTTTCATTAATCTTCAACTTTTTTAAAAAAAGATTATGCTTCAAATATTTCAGTGAGTCTCTTCAAGTGATCAATGATGTAACTGTGAATTGTGTCATTTTGTTGTTTGTGACTATTGCAATGGATTATGGAGCACAATTGAAAAGTAGAAAGTTCTATGGGAGGAACAGCTGATGTCAGAATTAATAGGAAGTTCAGGAACCAGTGGACGCCTATCTAGCTCAACAGCATAGTAAGTGGTCTTGGTCTCTCCTTTTGTAGTTTGAGGTCAGATGCCATTTCCAATTCACACTTCTTTTTAACAAGTGTGTTAGTTTAAAGAACTTTATGCAGACTACATCATTTATAGGATACGATTTCAGATGATTTGGAAATAGTGCCATCCCCTTTCAAATATCTATTATTTACCCCATCCACCATTAATTATGACATTGCACACTTAAATTACAGATAGTGCAGGAAATGAAGCAGCACAACATAAAAATATGGACTGTTGATTGATTTGAAGAGCCTTAATTAATTTATATGTGTGAAAGCTTACAATTGGGTTTTAAAGGGCAGAAGAAAGGTCATGGTTAAAAATATAAAACAAACTTCAAAGTTGATGCTGAACTTCACTTGGCATTTATGGACTGAGGAGACTGCCCGTGATGAAGATTATTCTCAAAATTTATATTCACTTCATTTACTCTATCATTTTAATGAGATGTTAGGACAATTTTTATAGATTTTTATGAATTCCTGTTTTATCCTTTCCCCCTAATTTTAACTGCATGAAATATTTAGAGGAATAAGTTTTGTAAACTCATTTTACAGTTTCAATCCTTTTGTCCACATTATACAAGAGTCAACCATAAGAAATGCAGAGAATGAATCCATGATTGTAGGCAATTTTGAGAAAGAAATTATTAATTTAACAACAAAAGTGCACACTATTGAAAATTAGTTTCTTAGAAATTAAAGTACTATTTAAACTGCCTAACAATTGATTTCTTGACTGGAGAGTAAACCCTAATTCTTATGTATGAAAGAGACATGGAGAGTAGACAGGTGTTTTGTTTCCTTCATGTGACTTCTGGAATTAGCCCAATATTCACAAGTGAATGAAAATAAACTTTTAAATTAACACTGTAGTTCTTTATTAGCCTTGGTAATGATTACTGACCCTTTCAATTTTGACAAGAGGTATAATTTTTATTGGTCTATTTGGTGAATAGACCTTTGCCTATTGCGATGTTCATGTCAAAATCTCTTGTATGCTTCACAGAACATAACAATTAAAGTTAATAGAGTATTTATCATTATTTAGAAGTTCTAACCTTTCCCCCTCAATATGCAAAAGTTTAGATCTGAATGCAACATTTGCAAGTAAATTAATTTTAAGGGATTTAATGTCAGTTTGCAAAGCACAATAAAATAAGTATGTAGAGTTACCTGATATAATAAAATAGCTATTGTTTGTTAAGGTCTTACTGGGTTCTAAGATTTATGCTAATATTACCTTATATTGCTCTCAAAGAAGCTCTACAAAATTAATATTAACCACAATTTAGAAAGTATTTTCTGTTAGCAGAATAATATGATATTTATATTTTATCTATACTAATGTAGTGTTGCTGTTAAGTGACATTGATTTGGCTCTGACCCATAGTGATCTTATGGGAAACAGAACAAAAACACTATCTAGTCCTATGATCTTCTCACAGTTCTTCCTATCTTGAGCCCATTGTTACAAACACAGTGTCAATTCATCTTCCTCATTTTCTCCGCCCCACTATGAAATGTGATGTTCTTTCCAGGGATTGATCTCCCTTGACACCATATCCAAAATATGTAAGACAAAGTTTCACCATCCTTACTTCAATATCATTGTCTTTATCTGTTATATTACTGCCTGTATACACTATAATATGAGTTTTCAATTATAGCCATTTTACTGATTATTTTTTAAATCAATAAGTGACTTTCAAACATATTTCTGTACTCAATACACTTTTCACTCTTTTACGTTCCCTCTTTGTGTAGCATCATTTTGACAATATCTGTAGTGAAGACAGAATTTTTTAACAATATATGATGGTTTTGATTTTCAAGAGAAGTAACCTCTCAAAAATGTCAAGTACTTTGAAACAACCAAGAGTTTCCCTACACATGTGTGGCATACATTCTTATTTTTATCGTGATAATAGATTTTAGCATATATACTTTAGGAAGAAACTAGAAGAAATAAATATAGAACATATCTTAACTGATTAAGTTCCACCTGATAGTGAGTGTAGAAGAACACAGGCATTACCTCACTAGATTTTGTAAGAAAAATAGGGGTTATTTCAATTAATTATATCTAAAGAATTTGGATGAAATATCTGGTCACTAGAAGAAAGGGGGGAAATATATTGTAAAGCTAACTATTTAGCTCTTAAAATGTCTCAATGTTGATGATGATTACATTTAGTTTAGTGTAACATCAGAGTGCATATGTTTTATGTCAGCATCAATGACTGAGGGAATGTGGAATCACACAAACTGTAGTCAAACTTTTAGTAAACATGTCAGTTAACAATATTATAAAAAATTAGGACTGGCACATGTTCAAAATACTTGGTATTATTGTGGATATGTCTTCTTTACGCCATGGAGAATTTTCCAAAAGGTTTCTTGACAGTGTACATGAACAGTTTGAATGTTTTGTGAATACAGAAAAATATTTATAGTAATAAGGCAAATAGCTAAAATCGTTTTTAAATATTCCAACTAAAACATTTATGGCAGTAGTTCAATGTTCCACAGTTTCTCTGCAGTTTGCTATATTGAGATTTTTTTTGTTGCTATGATGTGGTAAGATATGCCAGTGGTATTTCAAATGCCAGTAGGATCACCCATGTGGAAAAGGATTCAGTTGAACTTCCAGACTGAGAACAGACTACAAGGAAGGAAATAGCTGTCCAATTCTGAGGGATTTGTCACTGAAAACCTTGTAAGTAGCGGCATAATATTGTCTGCTGTAGTGCCCAAAGATGAGACCCTCAAGTTGATAGGCATTCAAGAAGGCCTGGAGAAGAGCAGTGTCCCAAAAAATAGAGCAGGCATTAATGACTTGGAAATAACAAATGTTTCTGGACTTTGGTTTGCTGTTCTGCACTTTCATTTTCCTCTCAACAAGATAAGAAACAGCTGCAAATGTTCTTTTACAAAGTGAAAAGCCTTGTAGCATAATGGAAAAAGTATATATATAAACACTATCTCCCATATATTCAACAGCGACTGTTATGAGAAGTTATTCAGGGGTTCAAGCACATCAAAATATTTTCATCAAAAATAATTTTATCCACATCAAAATACTTCATAAAGAACATAGATTGGGGGAAAATTTAGTAATGATATATCAGATAAAAGGATAATCTCCAAAATCTATAAAAAAGTACAAGAAAAATACAAATAACCCAATAAAATGGACACAAGATATTAATAAATATTTTACCAAAGATAACCACCAGTCAACAACCACAAGAAATGTACATGTTCATTAGTAATAAGAGAAATATAAATGAACTGACAATGAGAAACCACCTATCACCAGCACTTTTAGCAAAATTCAGTAAAACAGAAGATAATAATTGATGCAGAAGCACTTGAATGTCTTTACAGTCCTGGTGGGACTGTAGAATTGTATGGTCACTATGAAAATCAGTAAGACACTTTCTTATATAAATGCAAATACAAGATATATCAATCTCTTAACTGGTACATACACAAGAAATAAAGAACAATACACAGGAGACATATGTGCTCCTGTGTTTATTGCAGCATTTTCCATAATAGCAAAAACATGGAAACAGCCCCAGACTCAGACAATAGAGGAATAGATAAACAAACTTTGGTGCATTCATACTATGGAACCTTACACATCAATACAAAACAATTAGCACTCTCTTAAACAACAAATTACATGATTGAAATTATAGAACAATATGCATAGCAGTCAATAATATAAAGATGCGTATTTAGTAATACCATTATTATAGGAAAAGCAAAGTAAAAGAAAAGTGTTTTTTTATGGCAAAAATAAGAGGCTGAAAACTATGAGGAGACTATGGAGGGATGGAAGCAGGAAAAGGGGAGGAAGAGAAAATTGCACAAAAGAGGGAAGGAGAATGGGAGGGAGAAAGAGAAAGAGAACCACATTTATGGGTGATGTGACAGGATATTATTACTGATTTAATTTGTTGAAATGGGCTGTGTAAATATTTAAAGTTTATGTCTTTAAAAAACAAAACAAATTCTCAATATACAATAAAACTAGAGAGGTTCATAGCCTTAAGGAAATAGAACAAAATAGGTCCAGATTCCTTACCCCTGGAACCTAAAAATTGATCTAAGTGGCATTAAAAAGGAGGAAAAGTAAAACTGAAGTAGACTTGGAGTCTTTAGTGACATACATGTTCACTTCAAACAAATGATAATAAAAATGACAAGAGTTCAAACTCATAGTAACACTATTAACAATAAAACTAAATGC
The DNA here is from genome assembly GCA_004026705.1 of Nesogale talazaci. Classification (NCBI taxonomy): domain Eukaryota; kingdom Metazoa; phylum Chordata; class Mammalia; order Afrosoricida; family Tenrecidae; genus Nesogale; species Nesogale talazaci. Next base: position 4,330 of record PVJH01017392.1, on the reverse strand, counting down.
TGCATGGTTCCACGCCATTTGCATCCTATTTCCATTGTTTTAGTCCACTGTTGTAGCCATGTGTCTGTCAGTATCACTCCTCTGGTCTTCCTCTTTTTAAATGACTTTCTACTTTTCCAATCATGCTGCCCTTCTCCAGGGATTGGTACCTTCTGGTAACCTGCACCAAGTACAGCAATGGAAGTTTCACCATCCTGACTTCCAAGGAGCATTCTGATTGTGCCTCTTCAAATACAGAAATATTTTCATTGTTCTGGAAGCACATGGTATATACAGTATTCTTCACCAACACCATAATTCAGAAGTACAAAGTTTCCCAATTTTTGACTGTCTGGATTCATGTTTCCCATCAATGTCATCATTGTAACTTGAAATTATTCCTTGAATTTAGTGGTTCTCAACCATGGGGTCACGACCCTTAGGGTTGAATGTCCCTTTCACAGCTCTTGCCTGATTTTTAATAGTTGGTAAAATTACAATTATGAAGTAGCAACAAAAATAATCTTATTATTGGTGTGTCACCACAACATGAAGAACTGTATTAAAGGGTCGTGGCATTAGGAACTTTGAGGACAACTGTTTTAGTTCTATTCTTCATCATATGCTTCCTCTTGAAATATGTGCACTTTGGCCAATTCTGTTGAATGGCGACTGCATATTTATTTCATCTTTATTTAATGTTTTCTGTGTCATTCAATATTTTTACACTGGAATATTTTCAATATTGTGACAGGAGATCTTCATTTTACTTCAGTTCCTTCAACTTGAGAAATAGCAAGCAGTTTTTTCCTTTTGATTTTAAAATTTGAAATGTTTGCATATTTTTATATTTTCCATTTCTTTTTTAGCTGCTTGTAAAATGTGTTTAGCATTTTCACCTCATAATTTTTCTATACTCAAGATTGTATTGGCTCTCATTGTTCTAATCTTTACCTTCAATGTGTATATAAGCAATTCATTGCTATCTTGTCTTTTTCTTGCTGGTGTTATTGAGCTTCTTTAGCACCTATTTTCAACAAGGTATTTGTTTGATTCCTAAGTTTTTCATCCAGTGAAGTCTATGTATATATATTCATGATTTATGTGATGAAAATGCATTTTTTATTAATAAATAAATAAATAAATAGTTGGTCCTGCAAAACACTTTCACACGACCCCTGTTGTTCTCAGTTTCACCAGGTTACATTTTCCCAACTAGCAAAACTTATTTGTTCCCAAATTTCTCATTCCAGGCACCAATAATTATCTATGGATCTTGACTGAATGCTTGATCAATGTCAGACTAGTGGAAAATATTTATACTGCTAGTTTTTATGTAGGTATATGAATATTTCCTTGTCACTGCAAATTTTGTACTTCATATTTATACTGCTAGTTTTTATGCAGGTATATGAATATTTCCTTGTCACTGCAAATGTTGTGCTTCATGATGGTTTGAAATGATTTTTTTACTATGAATGGCATCCTGCCCTTTGTGAATGCAACATAATATCCCATTTTTTTTTGTCTGACTCAACATAGCTATTACCATCTCCTTTCTGCTACTGACTGGGATGTATATCTTTATGAGTTCCATTTCATTTTTAAAATTAATTTAAGATTTTTAATTATTTTTCTGAATCCATAATAACATCATTCCATAGTTCAATCAATTCCATTAGAATTGTTTGTTTGCTACCACGATCATTTTCTATACATTTGACTTCTATATGGACCTCTTGACATAATCACCCCTTTTGTATTTGGTAAGGTTGAGCTGTTAAACCATTCCACATTGTTGGTAACCAAACCAATCTAACAAATGCTTCTCTCTCAGATAATTTTCATTCATATTGGGTGGAATAGCATAGACTCAGTGCTGGTGGACTATCTTGACCAATAGATACAACCAGTTATGACAGATGAGAAGGTATAATTCATTTTATCAGGTCCTTGGGAATTTTGACTACATGTTCACAGGTATAGTTACAGTCTCTTGTTGAGGGACTACCCTTCCTTATGGCACTAATAGCTATATATTGACACTGGAAATACAGGCTCAGGCAATAAAAATCAATTTGAGGTGAGGTAGGGAATACTTATACTTTGTCTGGAGAAATTAAATAACAGTGAAGCAACGTGGTGAAAGTATATCATGATCGTCCCATGTGAAAGAAAACTGTGACTTACTCTTCTGAGAATGGGATGGAGAAAAATAAATTTACAAGATCTGTAAATGAGTACCAATCTTCCTGAGCATGCCATAATTTCTGAACCATCCATACCATGGTTTCGAACAGCTGAAGCTCAAATGACACATTTTAGTTAGACTTTTATAATCTTCTGTCAAATCCTGTGAGCCAGCTGCCTTTTTGATGGACCCTAAAGGATTGTTACACAGATGTTTTTTACATCACTCTTCCAGCTTTTAGCATGCTACTAATTAAAAAAAGCAATATCCTCTTTTCTACCAGGTGTCCTAACTACTTCAGATGAACAATCTTAGTAGGTTCAGATAACTATCTTGTTCTCATTTAGTATATTCAATCAATTCCAGCCTAAGGACAGAGAAATACACCTTCAATTTTACAATATCATGTAGAGAAGGGGTGTTCAACCTGTGAGTTGTGAACCTTTTGAGGTTGAAAAACTTTTTCACAAGGGTCACCTGATCCATAACAGTAGCAAAATTAGAGTTATGAAGTAGCAATGAAAATAATGTTATGGTTGTGGGTCACTACAACATGAGGAATTGTATTAAAGGATCACTGAATTAAGAAGGTTGAGGTCCACTGATTCAGAGGGAGAAATCCCCAACCAGACATAATATCCAGGTAAGGGAGAGAAAGTAATTTATATAAAATCTACCTAAATTTTCAATTCTCCATGAAATGTTTACATTAGTCCAATTGCTGCATATACTCGAGAATAAGGTGACACAAATATAAGCTGAAGCACCTAATTTTTGCCACAAAACTGGGAAAATTTATTGACTCAAGTATAAGCCTAGGGTGAGAAACATAGCAGCTATTGGTAAATTTCAAAATAAAAATAGATACCAATAAAATTGCATTAAGTAATTGCAATACAGTAGGTTACCATATTTTTCAGACAATACGATGCACTTTTTTTCCTCCATGGTGGGGAAAAATTAGGGTGCTCTTATGGCCCTAATGTGTGGTACCCCAGAACATTTTAATGTACTGGTACAATTTCAGAATAATTTTCTCTTGTTTATCTTCTCTACAAACTATGTGTATCTTATGGTCTAAAATATGGGAAACATTTTTGAATAGCAATTTCAAAGAGAAACAGTAAAATTGCTCTGTAAGTGGAAAAGAGGGTCAACAGAAACAATATAGTATCAAGAATAACTTTAAAATACAAAAACCTTAGCTCTGTCAGCAAACAGCTAGAACGCAGGAGTTAAAATCTTTCAAAACTGGGTTCTTCATCATCATCATCATCATCATCTGTATGTCCAAACAGAGATTCAGCTTTAGCTGGTGTGAGGTTATCAGCACAGACATTGTCATCGTCACTGTATTCGCAATCATCACAATCACTGCTATCGTTCTCACACAAAGCACTGTCTTCATTGTCATCCTTAGCACTGCTGATGCCACATATCTTGAAGATGCTTTGCATCATGTCCTCTGGAATCTCTCCCTATGCGTCACAAACCCATTTTGCTATCAATTCTGTCAGGCTTCAACAGATTTTCAACTTTTGTCAGTTAGGCATGACTAAATGACATTCTTCTTGCCACATCTTTTGAACATGGTCTTTGAAAGGCTTTTTTTTTATGTCATCAGATATGTGGACTTTCATCAAAGCCCAAGCTAGTAATGATGCTTTTTTCTCTAAGGCCAATTCTGTTCCCAAGCTAGTAATGATGTTTTTTTCTCTAAGGCCAATTCTGTTTATCTGTTCCAAATTTCATCCTGCCATTTCATGTTCTGTTTTTATCCATCCAGTCTTTACAATGGGTGTGCACTGTAATTTGTGGTGGGGATTCGATCTTTTGGGGCAAGGTCATTCTTTTTAAAATAATGACAGACTGCAGTTTAGTTCCATTAGCCAAATATGACAGAATGACTGTGAAATGTTTTGGGTTTTTTTTTTCCATTTCCTGTGCTTCTGAGTAAAATAGAAGTTTTGTCTCCATAACTTGCCACAGTTATGTTGCTTAGAAGATCAAAGGTCAGAGGTGTTTCATCCATATTCCCAATATCTCCTAGGTCACAATTATGGATTCTTTCTTTTCTTGATAAATGAATGGAATGCCCTCACTCTTTCATCAAGGTCTTTTGGCAAATTCTGTGAAATCTTTGTTCTTTGCTGTACCATA
>PVJH01017391.1:0-47959 GCA_004026705.1 Nesogale talazaci | reverse complement strand
TGATGGATTTTGGGTCCCCATTCTGCACTCCCTCTCATTCACAATGATATGATTTTCTGTTCTTTGATGCCTGATACCTGATCCTATTGACACTTCATGATGATGCAGGCTGGTGTACTTCTTCCATGTGGGCTTTGTTGCTTCTGAGTTACATGGCCGCTTGTTTACTTTCAAGTCTTTAATACCCCAGATGCTGTATCTTTGGATAGCCAGGCATCACCATCTTTCTTCACCTCTTATGCTTATGCACCTATTTGTCTTCAGCGATTGTGTCAGAAAGGTGAGCATCATGGAATGCCAATGTAATAGAGCAAAGTGTTCTTGCACTGAGGGAATTCCTGAATGAAGGCCCAATTTCCCTCTGTTATCTTAATTCTATCATCACCTTAAGAGGAACATGTCACAGTATGCCAAGAGATGATGAAAGATCATGGAGAAGACCTGCAGAAGGAAGAAAACTTACCCCACCTATTAAAACCCCAAACAGAGCTTTTCCGGCCAACCTGTAAATCTGTGAAAATGAAGATGATTGTTTAAAGTCTTTGACCTCTATGGTATTCGTTTATACAGCACGATTATGGCAATAGTTAACCGAAACCCTGAGCTTTTGAAGGAGGCCTGGTGGCGCTATCTGGTAAATGTCGGACTGCTCGTTGTAAGGCCAGTGGTGGGACTCCACTTGCTGCTCCATGGGAGAGGGATGACGCTGTCTCCCCCCACACAAATTTGCAACCTCTGAAACCTCAGAGGGTTCCAATGAATCAGAACAGACTCCATGGCAGTGGGTTCTGTTCTGGTTGTTCAAGTACCATCGAGTCGACTCCTGTTCATAGCAACCCTGTGTACAACAGGACAAAACACTGCCCAGTCCTGCACCAGCCTCACACCTGCTCTGAGGTTTGAACCCACATTTTTTCGGACAATCTGTGAATCTAGCTTGTCAAGGGTCTTTCTCTTTCTCTTTTTAGTTTTTGCTGCCCCCCTGCTTTAGCAAGTCCTTCTCCGAGGACTATGTCTCCTGATAACATGTCCCAAGTTCAAGAACCAAAGTCTCACCATCCTTGCCTCTAAGGAGCTTGTTCCTTTGGCAGTCTATATTACATGGGATATTCTTCACCAGTGCTATGAGTCGGGTCTTAGTCCCCTAATAGCAGCAACAACCTCACAGAACAATTGTAATGTTAGCGTTCCAGTGACACCTGGTGCAGTGGGGGGTTTTTCTCAGGGGCATATTACTGTTGAAGTGCTTCTGCCTCCTGAGTTGAACTCAGAGTGCTGGCCTGAGCCCAGTGATCATCCCAGCACTGCCTGAATGTGGCCCAAACTGACCTATCACTTGATGGAGCTCAACCTAGTCTCGTTGAAGCCAGCTGTGATGATTTTAATTGCAAACTCACTTTTCTAGAAGACAGCCTATGATTAGATACGTGTGATAGGTTTTTATGTCAATTTGGGTGAGCCAAGACTCTCCCTTGATATAGCATGGTGTAATCAACTCCATGATGAGCTCTTCTGTGAAACAACCAACAGTTGTGGAAAGAACAAGGTGGGAGATCAGCTCAGTCTGGCCACCACCTTGGTATGATTAAGGAAGGGGTCATTAGAGGTGGGACTGGCTGTTGGTATGGATTTAAAATCTGCAGAAGTTAGTTCACTTCTGCTGCTGTATCTGAATCGTGCATTTGGTTTGTCTAGCTCCTCTTATAGGGCCTGCTGTTCCTAGGAGCCACTAGTGGATGTCTGACCTTGGATTCATTCAGTTCTGCATCCACCACCCTCCGGGTTTCCTGCTTTATCTTCCTGCTTCCTGTTGATCAGCAGCCCCTGCAGCTACACGAGTTAGGAGAAGCTTGTAGCTTACATATGACTGACAGACTCAAGCCAGAATGGAATTACCCACTTCTACAACTGTGTGAGACTTATCTTAAAATAAATCTCAGTGTATACATATATTTATATGAACACTTATAAGTATCACTGGTTTGGCTTCTCTATAGATCACAGCCAAACTCAGTATTGTATTAAAAAGGTGACTGCAATATCATGAATATATTAAGCATTCAGGAAAGGACTCACTTAGTTCTTTTAATTGCAAAGAGTGGAGGACATAGAAATGTGTAATGGTGGAATGTCTGATTTGGCAAATATATGCAGGCTTGTATTTCCACCGCTTGCTTCCCCCAACCTTTTCTTAGCTTTATGGTATTGTATCTAGTGTATTGTGATGAAAACCCTAACTTTGAGTCCAGATTTCATTTACTAACTTGTCTAAGTCATATTAGTAGTAAATATAAGGGTCAGAATTGGAATAAATTTCTGTCTTATTGCAGATCTCATATCCTAGATTATGTAAATCTATATTGTCTTAATAAGCTGTTTATTAGCTTGGTGTCTGGAACAATCATCTCATTTCCTCATATGGAAAATGAGGGTGAAACTATCTAAATCAAAGCATTGTGAAGAAGAAATGAGATATTTCCTGTGAAAGTGCTTTGTAAATCAAGTTCTCTTCTATTTACTCCTTCACAACAGAATTGAGTATGTGTTTAAGTGCATTGCATTTAATAATGACTCAGTTAAAATGCGGCTATACATTTGAAATGATCTCACTCTTGTATTACTCCATCTATCAGACATCAATATCGGAGTTTCTGCTTTCTCATTCTTGAAATTAATCTTTAGAAACCATTACCAGCAGTATTATGATTTTTCTCCCTGATGGGTATGTTAAGAGCAACGTCTATCTTTTAAGGGACATCTCACTGTTGAATTTCGGAAAAGGCTTTAAATCATCTTGCTTTCTTCACATTCAGCTAAAAAGAGAAGGGGGGGGGGGAGACAAGTCTTCCTATTGATGGGTAATGGCAGGGTTCGGAGTCGTGTGGGCTGCATTCCAGCAAATGCATGACTGCTTTTCCCCAGAGCCCTTGCTACAGATGCCCTCCCCCAGCAAGTTGGAATTCAGGCCCATACTTAGAGCAGCTTTCAAAGCGAGGAAGCTTGCAAACATACCTTAGGATTTCCACTTCTTTATCAACTCATATACTTTATAAGTTCTATAAATTCGTTAGATTCTATTCTCCAATAATCTGCAGCAGAAAAGGAGGAGGCAGGCGAGAAATGTGATGGGGACTGGGTGCTAAGCTTCCGGAGCCAAGATAGAGCAATGGGAAACACACACCAATAAGAGTGGTCTTCAAGTACAGAGTGTGTAAAGTGGGGGAGGGAGGTTCTGACCACAAAGACCCAGGAGTCAATGGTTACAAAACCCTTAACTGCAATAATCCTTCAGGCCCATGTGACCCCTGTCAGAGGTGAAAACTGCGTCACAGAGTTTGAGGTCAGCAGCAGACCAATCTGGGCTGCCAAAAGCTATTCAAAGAGAATTCTTCTGTCTCAAGTCCCTCCCTTGGCTCCTTTTGAATGACGGAGAAGTCCCATGACATTGGTACCTGAGTTTTAAGCTCCACTAGATCTTAGTGTGGGATTCCAACCCACACCCCACTATTGCTGACATGCTGGGATCATAGCTTGGATCACATCATGGGATCATAGCCCACTACCATCACTGCTCTCCACTTCCTGTTCAGCTGCTGGCCATTAACTCATCCGTTTCCTGTTCTTACATGATCATCAAGATATGAGAGATGCGGGGAGAGTTTGGCAGGCAATAATCCTTGGATAACTGCTCTATGTGAGTTGGTAACTCATGGAGCACAATCACAACAGAAGAGTTGTAGGGGACAGTGCTGGAGAGAGAGGTCAGGGCTATACTTCTGTAGAGTAAGAGGCTGACCAATTGGCTTCCAACTAATATTCATACCTTTCCCAATTCTCTGTGGACTCCTGGCCCAGTTGTTCCATTCTAGTGGCTATCAGCCATTTAGTATCACCAATCTATGGAAGCTTAACTTCCTCTAAGCAAAGCAGGGTTGGAATGTCAATGCCTCATACAAGTTTTCCAGGAAAGTGCAAGCTATTTGGAACTTGTAGGCACCTTTATGAGATCAAATGTGTTAGGTGGAGATACGAAAGTGAAAGGCAATGAAGTCAAGCCTGACTGTAAGAACAGCTTCATGGAAGCTGCATATTCATTCAATACTGTGATCCAGATAGCAGGTTCCCTCTCTCCCCACGAAATATCCAAATTCACTGCCTACAGGTCAATCCCACTCATAGTGACCCCAGCAGGCAGAATAGACTGTCCCTTGAAGTTAATCTGAGGCCATCGATCTTTACCAGAGTAGAAAGTTCTGTCTGTCTCCCTCAGAACAGATGGTCATTTCCAACGAGCAATATTGTAGTCAGCAGCCCAGCCTATAACCCATTACCCCAACCAGAGCACCCTCCGTAGTAAGAAAAGAATGTTGTTACAAAAATCACAGAAACTTTCATTAAGCAAGTTTATCAAAATTGGAGCCTCCTGTTCCTCGATACTGCCTTCATTGAGGTGGAGTTTCCAGCCCTAACCCTTCCCTGAAGAAGCCCACTCCCTTTATTTTACACACGTCAAACAAAACACATCTCACTTTGGCCTCCTCACTCAATTTGTATTCCTTTTAAATGCTCTTTGAGTTTGGGGAACAAAATGAAGTAGGGGTGAGAGGGACAAGATTAAGACGGCAGAGTGAATACAATAAGGCTTCCCATGATATTCCCATAGGACAGCCCTTGCCACCCTTAAAGAATGGCAGTATACTATGGTGAAAGGAAGCAGTTTCCAAAGTGCAAATTCCCTGGTTATTTTCTCACCAGTGCAGTTGTCAACTTTTTAAAACTCCTCTTAACAAACCCCTCTGATTGTTCCATGTTGTTTGAGAAAACATGCTAGGGGTATGCCCTAATTTCCAAAGCCATGGTCATAACCTGGGCTGACCTCCAAATCTTGTATGGAACTGGCCTGACAGATCCCCATGGAAGCCACAGTTTTGATGGGACTCTTTTGTGAAGACATCTTAACAAGGCGAAGACCGATGTGTTCATGAGAGAGCGTATCTGCTGCCATCTCCCCTGCTCAGGGAGACCTGCTTAAACACATTTTGTGTGGAATAAACCTCTGCATGCATGCACTGGAATCCGAGGAGCAATAATTTCTAATCCGCGTGTCATAGGGAATTACCATCTCCACCTGCCACGGGCTTGATAAAGACCATGGTTAAGTTGCTTTAGCCTCTCTGAGCCCCACGTTCCTTATCTTCAAAAGTGGAATGGGGTGATGATGATAAGGGTGATAATCATACTGACCTCACAGAATTATTGAGCAAAATTAAGTGAGTGAGACCATGCCAAGCCCCTAGTACATCGATGTTAGGTTACTATCATTACTAAAGTTGCAGTCAGAGCAACTTGTGGATCGCAGGCAGGTTTAACAGGCAGAAGGGTGAGGTGACTGGAGGGGAGGAAACGTCAAGGCTGAAGAAAGCACCATGGTGAGAAAAGCAGAAACAGTGAGGTCCCAGGGTGCAGGCCGGTAGAAGATGAGAGGGAGAGGAGAGTTCTGGGAATTGCAGCCAGGCAAGTTGGGCTTTGCTTATGGGGCAAAGGGGAAGCCCTGGGTTCGGGGGGTGGGGGGGAGAGGGCCACTAAGTTTTCAGGGAAGATTTGTGACCACCAGAGCTTCAAGAACTACGTACCCAAGGGTTTTCATGCTGGGCTGGCTGGCAGGGAGACGGTTCTGTGATTTGCGCATATTAGGGACAGCAGGCAGACATTATTATGCCCACCCATGCCCTTGTGTCTGAGGAAATTCATGCCCGGATGTTAGCTCGGATTGTCAACTTCCACAGCAAGCGCCTAAGGGGTGCAAGCAGGCAGCCAGGGACTGGAAGGTTAGGTATCTCTGCACAGTCTTATTAAACTCTCAGCTGCCTGGGAATAATTCACCACAGCCGTGGAGTTTTAAATGGCAAGGGGTCTCTCGCTGTCAAAAGGTTACAGGTAGATACATTTTTTGTCCTCCTTGAGAGCTTAATATCATTTCCTTCTGTTCAAGTCAACTTATAGACCTCATTACTTTAAGTTCATTGGGTGACAAGAGCAGCCTTATAAAAAGAATTGTTAGGGTGATATTAGGTCATGTTTGGGGGGGGGGGCGGCGGGGAACTAATACATTTTAAACCAACACCAGCAATTTGAAGTTCTTTGATGCAGCAGCATATTTAATGCAATTGTTGATAAGAAAAGCACTATCTGTGTCAATAAAGACTCCCATTATGTACAGTGTGGTTTCCCAGAAGCAGAGGGCTATGTCACCCAGACTATTATTGCATCGTGCCTTACTATGTATGTTAGAAAACCAGTTCATATTTTTACATGGATTTTAAACTTTCTGATAGCCTGTTGGTCTGTCGTTAGGAGCCATTGACTCAGCTTTACCTTATAGCACCCCTACATAAAGCATGGCAGAACGCTGCAGGGTCCCACCCGTGCCATCCTTTCAACTGATGCCGAAGCCCATGGATGCAGCCACCAAGTCAATCCTTCCCATAGAGGGCCTTCCTTTTTTCCATCAGCAAACATGCTGTCCTTCCCCAGGGACTGGTCTCTCCTGACAATGTGCTCACAGTGGTGCAAGACAAAATCTTGCCTTCCTTGCTTCTCAGGCGCACTCTGGCCTCAGCTCTTCCAATGCAGGTTGGTTTGTCCTTTCAGCAGTCGGCGGTACTTTCACGATTCTTCTCCAGCACTACAAGAAGCAAACCTAACTTCAAACTCTTTCTCTAAAAACAGATCTTTTCCATCCCCGTTCTTTTACATTTCAGGCGGTTTTTCATTTCTTCCAACTCCCTGTTGACCCTCAACGTCATACAGCAAACATCTGGTCTATAAGTTATCTCTTGCTACCAGCAGGAACACGCTGCCTGTGGATAGGGTACCAGGATAGGGTACCCGCAAGAACAAACTGTCTGTGGTAAAGTGTCTCCAGGTTTCTGCTCATTTCACTCACTGGGTCTGTTGTGTCCATGCAAGCAGAGTTAGGCTCTGTTGATCTCACAAGACTCACTCTCCTGCCTGCCTGGCCAGTCTTGAGTGGAAAAGTGGAGGCAATTTAGCTTTCCTTTCATCCCCCAGCACATGAGTTCAAGGAGATGGCAGAGGCACAGAGGTAGAGGCCGCTTTCCTGTGCACCTGCTTTCCAAACTTCTGCTTTGTGCCACACTTTGTAGCTTCTCAGGGGCCGAATCAGTCCACGCCGCTGATGATACCTGACCAGATGGAGAGACATTACCAAAGAATGGGCCTTTCATTCAGCTCATCTGCCCCACATGCTCACCGGAAAAAACAGAATGCTACTAAAATGCACATCACCTCCAATCTTATCAACCACAGATAATTCATTGTTGATATTTTAAAAAGTCTTACAACCCTTTTTGCAGGTACATATTTACATTTTAAAGTACATATGAAATAATACCATACATACTCATAGAATTGTTTCTACAGCTTTTGATTCTTAACTATATTTTGGCCATATACTCATACCATAAAATACTATATTGTCACATAATTTCTAAATGATTGCTTAGGATTTTCATTGCACTTATAAGCCATGCGGCGATAAGCCCTCTGGTTGGACATATAATTTGTTATTATGGTATCAAAATTATGAACAACTCTACCACAAACATCTTTTCCTCTCATGCTTTATATATATTCATGAAAAAATTATTCCTATAAGTGGTATTTTGGGGTCTGAGAAAGGGCCTGCACTGCCATAAGACTTCTTATGTCTAATAATTCATTACTTTCTACTGAGAGCAAATGAAGGTGTCTCTTTCTATGACAAGCTGAGTTGGAATTCTACTTAAATTGTGTGTTACCTATAACTCTGTGTTGAATTAAGGAACTGACTATGGAATGGGTGGCTTTTCTCTAATTCCTGGGAGAGGAATGAACATAAACATAAAGCCTTGGTCTTGAGTCTGGAAGTGACAGAGATAAGAATAATTTACCAGACAATTAACAGGGGGCAATAAACTGCTAAGGAAAACTCTTCTGCTGGTCAATCACTGAGTGAAAAATACTGGTGGAGAGTTTCCAAGTTAGTCAACTGGTGGAATTTAAATATCTAGGAGGCCATATTTCAATATGGATCAAGGGTGTGGTGGGGGAATGGGGTGGCGTTGGTTTACAGAAGGAATTAATTTTGTATTGATTCTTTTTTAAAGGTAGTTTTCTTTCTCATCAGAAAGATCATGGATATTTTGATGTTGGGCTTCATAATTTCTAAATTTTGCTTTTCTTGGGTTAAACAGAAATGGTTTTATAAAAAAAGCAAAAGACAATTTAAGTTTTCACCAAAATATGTGTCTACTCTTTATATTTGTAATTTTTTGCTTATGATGTTCAGTTGAAATATGGACTTTGAGATGGTTCTTGTCTCACTGCACAAAATATTTATAGTGACTCAAAGCCTCTTTGCTCCATAATTTTGAGGCTACACGACACTCAGTGGACTGTGAGTACCTCCAAATCAGAATCTAAGGTCAATGAATCTCATAATTCCTTGGTCTAGCACAACAGGCAAGGGCTTATAAAAAATTGGAATACATTTATGTTATAAAGATTTGTTTTAATTGCTATAAAATATGTTATAAAAATACAGGATAGGCAGCTTTGCCAAATTATACATTGAATTTTTCCTCTAACTTATCCCTTCTCACTATAAATTCAAATCCTCAAAGTTGATTGACCCTTGAGTATTTCCACAATTTAGCACAGAATTCAACATGACACTATATACTTCATGCGCACTGGGGACTTGGTGGCTATATGTGGGGCTGCTGACTACACGGTCAACAGTTGAAACCTCCAGATACTCTGTAGGAGAAAAATCAGGCTTCTGGTCCTGTAAAGTCACCACTTCCAGTACTCACAGGGGCAGTCCTGGCCTGCCCTCCAGTCACTACGGGTTGACATCTACGCAATGGCAATAAACAAAAGAGGACAAAGACAATCCAGGTTGCTAAGAGAGATAATATTGTGAAAGGTGAATCAGGCAAGTGATGATATGAAACTAAGAAAAAGAGAAAACAAATGCGGGATGCTGCTTCCCGTCTGTTACATCCTATATGAGAGAGACCTTGGAGCAGAGGCTATGTGTATATCTGTGAAAATGCTCACAGTCAGAGGGCAGAGAAGGCACGAAAGCAAAAAGACACAGCTTTGATCTTTCACGGGCTTGTCCATTGCAACGCTAATCATCATTTATGCCTACCAATAAGTGATATCACTTTAGTACACAGAACTTCATATCAAATGTGTTTATACAAATGCATTTTAGGGCTGAGCCCTGATAGCATAGTGGTTGAGTGCAGGACTGCGGCCCACTTGCTTGGTGGTTCAAATCCAGCAGCAGCAAGGCTGGGTAGCTCCCACGACCACCAGAGGGCAGTGATGCCCCCAAACAAAACAAAAACAACAAACAAACAAGCAGCAACAAAATGCATTTTAATATCCCTGATCTTGCTCTCTCAGTGCCCTTGAGTGGATTCTGACTCACAGCAACACTTTAGGGCAGACGGAGTAGGACTGCTACGTGAGTTTCTAAGATTGTTGCTTTTGATGAGTGCTCCTTTTTGCTATGGAGTACTGGATAGGTTTGAACTTGTGGTTGTGTGTGTGTGTGTGTGTGTGTGTACACACGTGTATAAGAGAATGCAGAGATAATTGCTGAGTTATAGTCAGAAAAGGGAAAAGGACAATGATGTAAAGACAATAATTTGTGGAAGGAAAGAAAACTTTGTTACAAAAAATAATGCTTAGTACTGCAAATGTAATTACTGTACGTGCTTTTCCCACTTAAACAAAAATGAGAGCATTCCAATCGCAAGGGGGAAAACATTAGAAGCAACTAAAAGGAAATACACTTCATAAATAGTTTACCTGGAAAGCCACTACAATCTTGTTTTATCAAAGCCCATGAATTTAAAATGTATGAGGACTGTTCAGGTGTGGAGTCACTTAGTTTTTGTTTGCTTGCTTGTTTGTTTCATCTTCAAATTCCTCTATGACAGAGCATGGAGTGTGAAAACAATGAGCTCTCTCCGTCTCTATCAGCGTATCTTTTATTAGCCTTGTCAGATATAAACTAAACCACATCCATGGCTATCAAGTCCTTTCCTGCCCTGTAGGACAAAGCAGAACTGCTCTTGGAGGTTTCTGAGGTAATCAACCTTTATGGGAACAGACAACTTCATTTTTCTCCCACAGAGAAGCTGGTGGGTTTGAACTGAAGACCTTGGGTTAGAAACCCAACTCTAACTTACTGCACTCTCAGGGCTCAATAGTCAGACACAGATAAGGGTCTTTTACAAATCTTTCTTTACTGCATACTTGATTCATATGAGTTGTTTAAACAATAAAGACACTTTGATATGATAATGATTTATTAAAAAGCATTTAATTGTAATGGAAATTGCTTAAATACATTTGCCAACTGCAAAGAAAATGACAACTTATTGCTCAGGACCTGTCATGCAGAAGATGATTTAATACATTTGGTGTCAATAAAATGTGCTACAGTCCCTTGGTGTTAAATTGCTCAATATTTAAAGCTATCACAGCCCAACAACAAGGCATCTTCCTTGACTTCTTGGGTTTCAGATTCTTCCAGGAGTTATTTGGAGCTCCAACCTAGGACACTGCATTGCATAGACCGCCTCAGCTCTTGTTTGGCAGACATGGTGTTTCATTATATTCTCAGCTATCAAGATATATTAATTTGCTTATCATCCTCGCTCCTGCAAAGATGAGAAGAATTCAGATGTACAGATCACAGGATAAGACAAAAAGGTAAGATCTATTTGAAAACGAATCAGGAGTTAAGGAACTCCAGGGGATGCTATCTATGGATTCGTGGTAGTCGGTTGATGACACGCAGAGCTGACAATCTCAAAGTCAGTGCTTGAGACCCATCAGTCACTCTTCAGCCTTTAAAAGACTGAGAGGTTTGAAAACACCCAGGGACAGTTGTTCTCGGTGGCATGGGATCACTAGCTGTTAGAAACAGCTCCCTGGCAGTAGGTGTTTCTCGTTGGGGTAGGCTGCTGTGCAGTGCAGACCAACTCCTAGTGGGATACTACAATGCCAGAAAACAGCTTGGAAGAGTGGGACAATTTTTTTAAAAAGTTCAAGATACATGCATGGAAGGTGTGAGGCAATTTAGTGTGTCAAAAAATGTCAGATTTCCACTTTCCTAAATGCTTTGGAGATCTAAATTTTTCTTCTTTACACTAGGCAGTAAATATTTCAGACCACATATGAATATGTAGAAGTCCATGAATCGTTTGTGCTGAGTGTTCAGAGGTGAAGTTGACTCCAAACTTCTTTCAAAGAAAAAAAAAATCAGTATTTTCTATTAAGAATCCGTGCAAAGATAGAGAGGGGGTGTTATCTTACAACAAGGGTGGAACATGTTCATTTCAAAAAGGAATATGAACTCTGACAGGTCCACTTGGGGCTTCAGATCGTCTGAATCTCTAAATGAACCACACTCACTGCCAGTCAGCTGATGAAGACTCAGAGTGACTGCACAGAACAGAGCGGACGGCTTCGTGTGGGCTTCTGAGACTGTCAATTTTTATGGGAGCAGGACGTCTCCTCTTGCCGTGGCAGAGGGAACAGTGGGTTCCCATGCCGACCTTGTGTGTTAGCCGTCAGACGTAGCTTACATTTCCCATGCCAGCAGGTTCCCTTATGGTATAGTAACTCTTGCTTCTGGTTCCTTTTTTCATTAATACATTGGAACTGCCTGCTATTTCGTTCCTAGTAAAAGTGGAGGGTTGCTTGGGGAAAATTCCCAGTTCATGTAATTGGTACCATTCAAATATATGTTTGAACCAAAGGACTGTCTATGATGTATAACTTGACATAAACAATACAATGCAAACTACTTAAAGTAGCACCCCTTCTTGATCTCAGACTAGTGGACACTACATTAAAATATCTCACTTTTTTTAAATGGCTGGGCAGAGGGAAGAATATGTAGCATACCTGCACGCTCTGTATCTCAAAGCTCCAACCAACAGGGGGAAGTGTAACCATTTGTTGAATCAGCAGGTCAAATGTTAGTCTAACATTTAAGGCACGGAAATGCATGTTGGCCCAGTGCATTTTGTTCATTGATTCTAAGGGAGTGAAAACTTTTTATATATATATCCTGAAAGTCTGGAATTCTGCCATATATATAAGACGACCTTTAAATATTCATTTTCCAGATGCACAATACTTTCTTTTCAGGATTCTTGAAAGAAAGAATTTAGGTGTTCTTTTATTGAAGAGACATTTAAAAATACATTTTAAGTTAGAAAAAAGGGAAAGCAAACAAACAAAGACAAAGCAGTAAATCCTCATAAATATTTTTTTTCTCTAAGGACTCCTTTTTTCTTTTAGAAACTGTCTATTTCAAGGAAAATTTAATCTGTGTGCTCTTGATTCACTTATACACCTCCGAGCCATTTCAAACACCAACACATCTTATGAACCTTTTTATAAGCCTTTTCAAAGATATTTTTATTTGAACTAGAAAGGCAAGTTCTGTTGGCACTAAATGAAGCTTGGGGTGAGGAAGAAAAAGTTAGCTGGGAGCCCACAGAGTTCAAGTGACTCTAAACAAGGTCAAAGCCATTCTTCCTGTCCCAAATGAGATTGAAGCAAAGAATAGTAATGTGCGCTGTGCACTAGTCTTTTGAGCCCGAGACATTAAAAAAGGAGAGAATGTGTTCCTATAACAATTAAATGTGTAAGGCCTAAAATAGATGCTACACAAAGTTGAATTTTTAAAACTTGATGTGTAGGTTAATCATTTGTTTATTTGGAGACAAAAACTTACAAAGGACCCTTTTTTCCCTTTTTTTAGGTCGCTCCGTCAGTGTTGCTGGTTGTCTTATATGAGTTACCCCTGGACACAAAGAGTTGAGGGGAGGGGCTTCCTTTGAGGATGATGAGAGACCACATGACTATGAAAGAGAGGAAATGGGACGGGAAAGAAAAGGCAGGCGGACAGGGTGGATTAATAGGCAAATTACCATGGTGGGTGGTGGAAGCTAAATCATGCCAAGGCACACAGGGAATCCGGGTAGTATATAAACCTTGGAGTTTTTCCACCCAGAGGATCAGGGTGTATATGCCTGTGCCCATCAGTCAGATGCTATTGCTAAGTGTTGGACTGCTAACTGTTAAGTGAGCAGTTCAAGCCTTACAGCCACTCCTTGGGAGAAAAAGGAGGCTGTCTACTATATGTTTTCAGCCTCAGAAACCTTATATAAGTTTGCTGTGACTCTAAATCAACTCAATGACACTGAGTCCTCATTAGTCAGTGGCTAAGGGTTGCTGCCACAAAACCCCCCAAACCACCATAGACTTGAGCCAGATGAAGAGCAAGCCTATATGGGGCTTCAGAGACGGAAAATCTTTAAGGGAGCAGACAGTCTCATCTTTGTCTCGTGGCTTGGCTGTGGGGTTGAACTGCCAACCTCTCAGCAGCCCAATGCCTGATTGTTCCCTTGGCACTGAGTTTAGTGCTTTGGCTTCTATCACACCTTTGATCCCCATAGCCACCCAGGGAGTTAGTCACCACTGTTACCTGTGTCTTACAGATGAGGAAGCTGATACAGAGAAAAGTTTTGCCACTTGTTCATTTAAATTCAGCCTGGCTCCCAAAGCGTGATCTTCACCACCGTCCACCTTGGAAAGGTAATGCTGCATGCATTGTATACCTCTTCAGGATTCCTGCTTTCCATATTTGAAGTTACAGGATTTAGAACCAATGCACCCCACTCCAACCTGTCTCCTCAGGGGTGCACCTTTGGATAGAGTTGGCAAACTTTTGCAGCATTCCTTAATGTTGGCGGCCTGCTCTTCGTCTGCTCCTGGGCTTTCTCGGTGCCCTGCGAGATAGTCCATTGTCGGAAGTGGAGTATCAGTACTTTTCCACACTCATCTTGATGGAAGTGTGAAATATGAGAATGTAATTCTTGAAAGAAGCATTCTTCTATATCTTCACCAAGTTTTCAACCTTTTAGGAACGTGTATTTTGAAGGTAAACTAAACTGAAAAAGTTAAAGCCCAGAAAAAGACATCTACAAGTCTAACGGAGGCTCGACACTTGAGGACTTGGAAACATATGGAAGCAGCACATCTGCACACCACATTGAAACATTGTGGATGAGGGACGGTCCTGATTGTTCCTTGGAGTCTGAAAGAAAGCAAATCACTCTGGGTTCTCTCACACACCGAGCAGAATTCAAATCTGTTCCGTATGCTAGTTTATGACCAGAAACTCTTCAGCACTATAGTTATCGTGGCTTTGCTGAAGTGATCTGCTTGAAATAACCATTGGGCTGCTAATCACAAGGTCAGCAGTTCAAGACCCAGCAGCTGCTCCAAGAGTGAAACATCAGGCTGTCGTCTCCTGGAAAGGTTTCCAGCCTCAGAAACCTTGGGGGCTCTTCTGTTTTCCTGGGCAGGCTCACTCTACGTCAGAACCGACTCGCTGAAATGGGATTCTGTAACGTCTTTGTTCATGTGTTTTTAGGGGGACAGGTCGTTAGACTGCAGTCATCCCAAGGGAGGTGACTCTGGAGAAAAGGAATTGGAAGAACAGTGCTCTAACTTCAAAAGTTTGCCACTAAGCAGCTTAAGTGGGTTAAATCTGCATGGTTGCTTTCCAGGGTGTTTCCTCCCCCAAACCTCACTACCATCAAGTCCTTTCCAACTCGCAGGGACTCTGGAGGAGGGGTAGGACTGCTAGGTGTGGGTGTCTGCGACTGCATTTTTTAGGAGAACAGAGAGCCCTATCTCCCTCGGAGATAGGGTTTGGGTTGGAATTGCTGACTTGCAGGTAGCCGTCTTACACATAACTTACTATCTGTAGAAAGTTACGTTCCTTTTATCTTTTTCAAACTTCATATTTTCAAAATGTTAAATTTATACACATACATATATTCTTTCTTTTTGTTTTTGATGTGGGGGGGGAAGGAAGGAGACACTAATAGTAATTATGACTGTATAAGCCCATTCAAAGGGAACAAACATCAGGGTTTTAAGTGATTGAATAAATGAGGTGGCAAAGTTATGGCAAAAAAATCCCTAATTATATATATATATATATATATATATGATATGTATATAAACTATTGAGGGGTCAGGGGCTGGTAAGGTCGATAGGAGAGTTGATACCAAATTGTCCAAGAAGAAAAGAAAATGTACTGAGAATGATGGTGGCAGCAATTGTACAGTTATGCTTTATCTAATGGAGCTATGGATTATAAGCATATCTGTAAAAGTTTCAAACAAAATGTTTAAAGAAATGTTAAATTAATGGTCAAATTTTGTTTTGATGTCAAATGTACTCATAATATTGGAAACAGAACTGCAAATGGAAAGAAGTCAGATTTGGACAGACCCTTTCTCAAAACTTCAGAGGGACCCTGTAGGATAGGGCATACTGCCCCCTTGCGGCTTTCTGAGACTGTAACGCTTCATGGGCCTTGAAAGCCTTGTCTTCAGAGGATTGGCTAATGGTTTCAAACTGCCTACCTTGCACTTAGCAGCTCAATGTGTAATCGTTAGTTCCTATTTAAAAAAAAAAAAGTACTGTTACTTTAAAATAGCTTAGAGACCAAGATTAGTTTCATCTCTTAAAAAGAAAGTAAATGATGCCTAAAATAATAGTGTGGTGAGCTTTATCCAACCTCCAGCAAAAACGGTTTCCCAAGCTTCGTCTCAAGACTCCATAATACAATGTAGGAAAAGGATAGAGAGATAAGCACAAATAGTCACTTTTCTAGAAGTTAAAATCACTCTAGCTATTAAATTCTTAGAAAGAGTAAACAAAAATAGAGATAAATAGAACTCGATGAAAGTAATTTTCTTGGGTGTTCAAAAGGTGATGATAAGGCGTTTCCAAATATAGCCTGTGAAGGGACCCACAGGGACCAGGTCCTCATGAAACTCACAAAGCTAAAGTCCCCAGAGGTCAGAAGGGAGATGCTTTTTGTAGTTGAAAGAAAAAGGTCTTGGTTGCAGAAGACAACTTTTTAGAATGTAGGTGCCCAATGATCACATTTTTCAAAGGTTCCGTGGGAAAAGAGATTAATGAGAAATTTTAGTAATGGGTGAAGAGGAATCAGAAATCACCCCTACATCTTTTTCATTTTAATTAATTAAAAAAATATTTACTGACTTGATATTTGGAACTGAGTGAGGTGCTAATAATTAGCCGTACAAAGAGATGCTTGTGGAAGGGGCAATTGCTCACAGGGTAACATCTGGAGGAACACAGCCACCATATTTGAGGGAGCTCCCTGGATGCTGAGTACAGAAAGATTGATGTTCTCTGAGATTCTGCCCCATTATCTCCAGCTGTTGGTTTCTGTCGGGACTTTAGACGTGCGAAATCTGAGAGTTATTGAAGTTAATGGGAGCTGCTTGTAGAAAGGTCCATAAATGTGAATGCGGAGGCCCCAACTCAACCCTACTTCTCTTGTGTGCCAACAACTGATTGGTGTGTTACCCATCACCCCCAAGTGCAGTGATCTGAAACAACTGTCACCGTTTGAAGTGCATACGTGCCCCATTTGGTGGGTCGGCTGACTCCAGCTGGGATCACTCTTGGATCTTCTGCTTGACTCTGGCCTCTTGTCCTGGTTGAGCTGGGCTGAGACAGCTGTTCTCCATGTGTCTCTCATCCTCCACCCGAGACCGAGGACTCGTCCAGACATGCCCTCCTTCTGGCGATGGCTGGCGTGCACGAGAGCAAACAGAGACATGGAAGACCCCGTGGGGCCTCGGTTTGCAAGTGGTTTTCCATCCTTTCCACTAGTTACATGTTACCGGATACCTGTAGATGGGACCTTCAAGAAGTCTGTAGTAGTTTCCATTTTCTTCTAATTCTATGTCTTTTAAAGCCCCATTGTACAAAGTGAGGACAGGCATTTTGTCTTTTTAGTTAGGTGGCAAATTCATGGGATTACAGGGGGCAGTGAAAATGTGCAGCCCTTCTTGTCGTCTTCCATACTGACTTTGGAGATGATTGGTGGCCCTGACTGTTTATCCATCGTCTGGGTCCACGCTCACAAAAGGAAGTACATTGGAGAAGGCTGTCCTCTCAGTGCCGTCCTCGGGAATGCCACAGGAATGAGCTCTGTGGAGACCCGGTTTAAGCTCCAATTCTCAAGGCTGTGGCCTCAGATATAAAAGGTCAAGCATGTCGTGGACCCTGACTTCTTTGCTTTCTTTCAATGACAGGTCACGGAGATAGTGAGCAGCACAGGAGGTATCCTGTAACCACAAGCCCAACCCAACCCTCTTGCTGTTGAGTTGATTTGACTCGTAGTAGCCTTACAAGATGGGGGAGATCTGTCCCACAATTTCCAAGACTACAATCATTACAGAGGCATTACATCATTACTGCTTCCTTTTTCTCCTGAGAAGCGGCTTGTAAGTCCAACCCCCAAACTTGGCTAGTAGCCGAATGTTTAACCACTGCATCACCAGGGGTCCTAATTTCCTATGACATCGGACTCATCAAAACCAAATGCTTGGATTCTTGGATGTATTTAAATCTCAGCCCTCTACCAAGTTTATTTTTTCCCAGTCACGTCAAACTCACGGTCATGGAGCGGACTGCAAGTCCCCATAACTCTGGAGAACAGCATAGAACCGTCTCTTTAGCTTTCCCAGCCTACAAATCTGTGCAGAAGCTGAGAGCCTCATCTTGCTCCCCCGGAGCAGCTGCTGAGTTTGAACTGCTAACTTTGTGGTTCACAGATCAATTCGTAGCCCACTCTGCCACCAGGGTTCCCTGATGTTCGTTCGGTAAGTTTATGCCCCTAAGCACTCCTGCAATGCTGGACATGCCACTATCCTTGTCCAAATGGGCTTGTATAACTTTCTCTTTGTATTGCTGTTATGACAGGAATGGCTTCTTACTGGATTCCTCAGCGCTAGAGGTTACACTGGAGTATTTCTACTTAGGGATAACTCTATCTAGCCGAGGAACAGGTATCTTCTTTCTAATTTTGCACACAAAAGCCTTTAGGCCACTGTCCCCTGACTCTGTATCCTTTGCAGTTCATAGCAGCCCTGTAGGACAGAGGAGCACATGAGGTTTCCCATGGTATGAGCTTGAAGGAAGCAGAGTGTCACATCTTTCTTCTGTGGAGCAGAAAGTAGAGTCGAACTGTTGGCCTTGTGTTTAGCAGCTGAGCTTGCAATTCCTGTGCCACCAGGTTTGTTCACATATGTCAGTATTAGCTCTGGGTGCCTTAGTGTATCCTTGGCGATCATCCTAATACTACTTGATTTTCTTTTCATAGAAATTTGTGCGGCTCTAAGTACTTCAAGAACCACCTTTTCCCTTGTAGCATGACTTGTAGCTGTGGCTCATCTTCCATTGACCTACCCTCTTCTTTGACATCTCCTGTTTTCCCTTAGAACATTAAGTCTACTTTTTTCTCAAGTGCTACTTGAACATGAACACACACTTTTGTTTTATTTTCAATTTCAATGCCCATTATTAGAGAAGACAGATTCTGCTTTCTTGTACAAGGAAATCACCTTAACTCATGCATTAGCCAAGGAAAAAGCACAAAGAAACACCAGGATTGCTTAATCAACATGGCAGCTTGAGCTGCAAAAATTGGGAGGGGGGGGAACCAAAGTAGTCCTGGTTGTATTAGCAGCATCAGGCAATTACAGAATCTGCTGCAATAAATGGCCAAGGTTATGGCGCCCATAAAGTTTAATTTGCATTCTGAATATTATGATGTGTTCACTGAGAATGCAAAGCAGACTCTGCAGGGTCTGAGCAGCTAAATTACAGTGCATTTCAGGATTTCTTTGGTTCATGCGAAGGCAAGAGGAGAATGTCTTGCTGAGTGTGTGGTTGGCTTCAACCTTTGCCTCCTTCTGCAGGGCATATGGAACATGGAAGCAGATGGTCCTTCTAGGCTACCCTTGGAGGCAGGAGAGCCACCAGATGGTCTGATGAAAGTTGTGACTGGGTCGCACTGCAGCCAATCAGATAATCTGGGTCATTTTTAGGGATTAATGTGGATGGTCAGAAGATTGATTAAGTTAGCATGATTGGAACCTGCTGGGAAGAATATGAAAATGACTTTGGCAATTGTGCCAACTGGGTGTAGTCCTGGGGCTCCCAGTGAAGAACTCTGCTGGCCTGGTAAGACTGAAAGGGAGTGAGCATTGCCTGGCTGCAGAACAAAATGATAGCAGAAATTGCATTTCCAGGCCACTGTGATGTATAGGAATTCCACTACACGATAGGAAACACATTCCCTGCCATTGTCCTCCTGTCAACGACTCCTCTTCAGGCTAGAGAGGGAGGCCAGTACGCTGACTTTGGGTGATCAAATTCTCTGCCTGACAGTGTGGACCATCTGGCTCCCTCCTTTTTATTTCAGGGCACCTTTGGGGTCAGGGGGGCGATGCCAATAGCAGGAATGAAACAGTGTCTGATATGTAAACCATGCTCAATACTGCAAGCTGTCATGATGCGTCTCATCTTTTTCATGAACCACCATGAGAATGACCTATGGCCAACTGCTTAGCTTGTGTCATTGAGGGTGTCCTTTGAGGATGTCTGCCTGCTGTGTGTCTATGTCCTCATTCTCAGCCACCAGCATAGGAAAATCGGCCTTTAAAGCATGAGAGCAAATACCTTTTCAGTAAAATAAAGGGGATTTTAGGGGACCAGGAGAGAGAGAAAAAGACTTGCCATAAGTGGCTCACTGTCCTTCATTCTGTAAAATACAATGTCAAACCCCACACAAGCATGACCTGATTAGAAGGTGAAGACCTTCAGTTGACTAATGCACCCAACCTTCAAGACTGGCTTGGCTCATTCAGTCTTGCCTGTGTGCAAAGGGGTGAGAGGACTAGCAGCAAAGCAGTATAGTGCCCCTCACCTGACACTGACCTCTTGGGCACAGGCCTATTAGGAACATATTTTGAAAACTGAAAAAGCTCCATTGGTGAGAAAAGGGCTAGGAGTGTTGCCTAGAATTGTTCTCCATCCTCACCACATGCCTACTCATTCATCGGGAATAGCAATGGTTCGTATACAAGGATTTCAAAGGGGGAAGTGTATCCCATCCACACCATAGCCCTGATCTTTTCCTTCAGATTTCGTGTCTACCCTCAAACTCTAAGAACCTTGAAAAGGACCATCATTTGTATTCCTTGAGAAAGCCCAAACTGCTATGTTCACGTGACATAAATCAGAGTCACAGAATGTTTCAGGATGGTTGTTGTTTTGTTGTTGGTGTTGAGTATGATCAAGTTGGTTTCCACTGACAGGGACCCAGGTACAAATCCGGGAAACACCCTGGTCTTGCCTCCTCCTCCTCTTGTTATGTTTGAATCCACTGTTGCAGCTACAGTGTCACTCCTTTGTATATAAACTCAGATGGAGGGAGTGTGAACTTCCTGTTGTGATGGTTTAAGTACCATCAATGTGTTTTTGTATCAATGTGTTTCCATTTATTCTCTTGCAATGTTGTGAATTATTTAATATGGCTCTTTTAGCCATAGCCTGTGTTGCTCTCACCTCATTTTTTTCCTAATGGGTCTGGAGAAGAAGGCAGGGCACGGTACTAATTGTAATATGCAATTCAGTCGTGAGCGATTGCCATCCTACTGTAGATAAATTGACAAGCTGGAGAGGGGACTCTCACTTTTGGCAAGATCCAGGAGTGGAGCGAGTTCTCTAGACATTGAGATCCCTTTTCAGTGAGCCTCCTTGATCCAGAGAGCAGCTGTGATACCAGAGAAGCAGCATAACTGGAGCCAGAGGATGATACAGAAGATGGTGCGGACTTCCCAGACCACAAAGTCAAGTGACAGGAGGCTGGCTTGTAGGGAGGGGGATGTCTCTGGCACTAATCGGGAAATCTCGTTTTGTTGGAAGTGGAGCTGAGTGGGTTGGGGTTTACAGTGGAGCACCAGGCCTTTGGGCATTTATTAGCAGATATAAAAGAAGTTTGTAACACGCCGGGACTGATCTATTCTATCCTGAGCATTTCCACTTGCCTTGTAACCTGTTGAGTTCCACAGTGAGCCTCAGAGTCACGAGCATTATCTGTGAGTTCTATGTGGACATTGCGCTGAATTGAGAGCCCAGAGCTGACAAATAGAGAGTGCCCTGTGAGACAGAATACCTCCCATAGTGTTTTCTATTAGGCAGCAGTCTAGCTTTTGAACTCAAGATGACATCTGTTTAGCTCCCTATTGGAACGATGTCTTTGATGACCTTGGGCTCATCCTTTAATTCTCCTCCCCAGCTTCTTAATTGAAAATAAATAAATAAACTTGGATCACAGGGCTTTGCTTCGGGGACAGCTAATGAATTCCAGATGCCACAAATACTGAGCAATGACAATGGGCTGCTGGGGGTGGGGGCGGGGTGGCGGTGGACTAGGATCACTGAACTCCACCACATCAGTCATTTCCACTTTCTTTCTAGCTTGGCATTTGCCGTCACACCTGCTGACAATCTGGTCTCATCTTCAGAGAGTGGTGTCAGTGGAAGTTAACACTTTTGTCGTTCTCCATGGCACTAAATCTGAGTTTCCAAAGAAGGTTTAAAATAAAGTGAGCAGACGTCCGCTTTTTTTTTTAAAAAAACAATTAAACAACATCTCGTGGTGTTTTTAAATTAAAATATATTACAATACTCTTTTTGCGCTCTATGAAAAAAATTGTTGCTCCATATAGACCAAATTTTTAATCAAGAACTTCCTCCAACCCCCCCCCCACCCCACCCCCACCCCTCCACCCCAGGTCAATGGTGTCCCGCTTAAAATCTGGTCACTTTAGTTTAAAAGCAAGATCAACTGGTTTTAGTCAGAGCAGATATTCCAGTGGAAACACACTTCTGAAGTAGGTGTGAGGACTACGTCTGTGTTAACATTCATCCCCCACAGCTGCTTTTGTCCTGACCTCCCTTCTCCTCTCCTCTGTCTCTCTCCTTTTCTCCAAACGGAAGGCCTTCCACAATGAGACTTCTAAGTTGTTGTCAAGATTTCTGCAGAATATAGGAAAAGGCTTCAAAAAATCCTTAGAAAATTAAACAGATCATGGATTTTTTCCCCCTTTACCAACTTTGTGAAGTCCTTCATGTTTCTAACACAGTTCTCTGGTTAAATGTTCTCTGTTTCACTTTAGTCAACCACCTGCAGGACTCCTTTTTTTTTCTGCCTGAAAACTTCTGGAACTACAGCTACCTACTTAACTTTTTTCATAACCTCTCTAAAGAGAGAAGGAAGATAGACATTATTGGGTGAAGGAGCTTGAAAGGATTCCCTGGCTGAAAATGCTACAGTGCTTGACGTCATGGATGACTGGTTTCCCTTTAACAAGGCGCTGTGCTTGTGTCAGTTAGGGGCTCCTGGTGGTGATGTGATTACACATGATGCTGCTATTTGCAAGGTCAACGGTTCGAAACCACCAGCTGCTCTGGAGAAAAGCAGGGCTTTCTACTCCCGTGAAGAGTTTTGGTCTCAGAAACTCACAGGTGCAGTTCCACCCTGTCCTATAGGCTCCCTATGGCAGTGAAGAGAGCTTGGCAGTATGTGAACAGAGAGCTGGGTAGCGTTGACCTAGGCAAGGTTTCATTCTTCTCCCACAGTAAGCGTTTTGGGGGATGGGCTGTTGTCAGTACTGGTTCCGTAGCTCAGCGGTAATGGAATCCAACAGCTTTGTGTGGACCTTTGTCCTGCTGCTCACTTGCAAGCAGGACAGCAGGAAGGAGATGTGGCAACCACATCTATAACGTTTAACGAAGACAGCAATACCCTTTCCAAAGTCCTCTTTTGGGTCTCTGATGACATCTGATTGGCTAGACATGATCACACCACACCTCTCTAGCAGCACGGTTGGCTGGAAAAGCCGAAAATCAATTGTCATGGTGGTCTTGTCCCCAAAAGAATCCTTCTCCTGAGGCTAGGCTGTTACCTCTCTCAAAATAACTCGATGCTGCCAGCCAGAAAGGAAAAAGATCATGGTGATTGGAAGGTCGACTGTCATCAGCTGGATTTCTCCAGAAATGAAGCAGGAGACAAAGTGGGTGAGGAAGGGTTGGCTTAGGAGACGATCCCCAGGAGCGGTGGTGGAGAGTGGAGCTGTGAGACAAGGATGGGAACAAAACCAAGACAGTGAAGCTATTAAGAAGGTTAGTGCTGCAGGCAGTGGGCAGGCACTAGGGAGATGGTACAGAACGTCTCGCAAGGCAATCCTACCTAAGGGACCTTCCCACCCATCACTGGCTGAGAGCTTCTCCCTGGGACATGACCTCCACTACCTCCTCTTTGCCTTGTGTGGATCAAGACTCTCCCTCAGGCAGAATCTCTGATGCACCAAGAAGAAACCTCCTGTGCTCTGGGGAATGGTGTCTCAGGCACTGGCTGTCTGCTAAACGGCCATCCGTGTCTGTCACAGTACTTGAAAAGGGTTCAGTAAATACTTTAATTTGATGCACGTTTATTGAGTACCTACTACTCGGCAAGTACTGGGCAAGATATTTACTGATTGATTTATTCTCAGAGGGAATTTCTTGATATAAACAAAAACAGCATTGTGTACCCAGATCTCGATAGATCAGGTAATGCACTTTCCTTGTTGCTGTGACACTTCCCTCCCCCATTCAATATTGGCAAGTCAACTTCTTGTTCCTATGAAGGGAATTAGTCAGCCCCAGAACATCCTGTCACCACACACAGTGCAGTTCTTAGGAAACAAGCTGTTTTATTTAATGACATGTTTAGTGTTTCAGAGTTCTACTCTGTCCTTAAAACAGACATTTACTAAAGGGCCGATTAGTTGCTTCAAAGAATGAATGACTTGTACTCTTAGGTGGGGATGTTTTGGCAGGTGAAACCTGACACAATAACCATCATTGTTCTGAATATTTAAAATCTGGAAGTCATTCATCTAGGCCAGCGGTTCTCAGTCTGTGAATTGTGATCTCTTCAGGGTCACCACAACACGAGGAACTGTTTTAAAGGGTAGAGGCATTAGGAAGGTTGAAAACAACTGCTCTAGGTCTTGACTTCAATCTCCATAGGAGTTATTCCTAGACATCTTCTGCAGCATGGCTGTTCCACTCCAAGGAGCCTTCTCTGGGCCACCCTCTGCCCTGACCATTGTCTTAGCGAGTGTTGCAGTGGGCACTGAGGCCTCCCTGTCATCTACCATGCCTTTCGAGTGTGTCAGGCATAGGGGTTAGAAGAATTTTTCATCCCTTCCAGATCCAGAGGAAGGAATGGATTGCTCAATATCAATCTGACAACAACAGTGTTTTTCTGGTTTTGGTAACACTTTATGGGAAGACCGATCACATAACCTTTCCATAATGACAAAGCAGACACGATAGGGCCCAAGAAATCCAAATGAGGACTAGTAGAATAAAAATTAGCACCCTGAGAAAGCTGTATCTAAAACGGTATGATTTCTAGACATTTTGGTTCCATGGACCAATAAATTCCCTTTGTGTTAAAACTGGGTTGGTTTTCTGTTACTTGCATTCCAGCCCATTTTTTCCATTTCCAACCTGGAATTGACCCCATACTTCATTCTTGATTTCCTTTTTGTTTCTCTAGGTTCCAGTTCTGACTTTCAGTTTTCCAATATCCATAGCTCACATAATAGGTTATGTGTTGGGCTGCTAACTGCAAGGTCAGAAATTCCAAATTGTCAACCCCTTGCTTGAAAAAATGGTGAGGCTGTCCACTCTTATACAGAGTTATAGTCTCAGAAACCCACAGAGACAGTTCTATTCTGTTTTATCTCTGAGTCAGAATAGACCTGATAGCAATTAAGGTTTTTTTTTTTTAATTCTTGACCATGGGAACATCCAGTCACCCACTTCAGCAAAACCTTTTAAGACATGCAGATTTACTACAAGGCATAGATAGCTATGTTCTACAATACAAGCCATGAAAAGTTTACCTTATTGTAAATTATGCAAACTGGGAGAGAAATGTTTAAGAGAAACTTAGTCTTTGTATTGGTGTTAATATTCCTTAATGCTCCTCCTAAAAACTAAGATTAATTCCCTTATAAAGGGCAATTAGTTGTGAAAATTAATAAGTATGATTGACAGCAGATTACATCCCTTGTGGTTTCCCCTGTGTCGATCTCCGAGGGAGAAGTCCTTTCCATTCACAAGACACTGCCCAATGCAAGCCTATATTCAGGACATTTTCCATGTATTCCATGTGACAGCATGGGAGGAAAGAACATACTCGACTTTCTGAGAAGATATACATGTGGACAGTTTTTATTAAGTTATAATCATGGTAGAGTTTTTAGAACCAGGGATTATGAAACACATTTTTTTGAAAAGCCTTAAATATAGAATAAGTATGCATTATTTGGATATGATTTAGGTGATGGCTTGCTTAAAAACAATGGAAAATGGAAACTTTGGGTGCCTGAGACTTGACACACAAAAGTATATATTTAGTTCGATGACAAAAGAATGAGTAACTCCCAGAATGAGTAACACTGTAAATTTAAAAGCAAAAATGTGCACCAAGTTGAATGGATAGGTATTTTCTTTTATCCCCAGAAACATAATTTATGAACTTTGTTGGCCTTTGCCATTCTCCAATGCCTAGATAATGGTACAATAGGTCAACTTTGGGTGAAATCTGTCTGTCACATTGATTCTGCTGTTAGCCTACCCATCTTTTGAAACCTACCTTGTTCTAGAACAGGATCAAAAACTATTTATAGTCTGATCAGTCATCTTGGGACTTTTAATATAGAAGCAATGCATACTTTTAATGACTCGCGTGGGCCTGTTGATTACACCTTCCTTTCCGTGCCCAAAATCTTAAACTCAAAATCTTATTTCTTGTATCACTTCCTGCTGTGGCATTGCAGTTGTTTTCCTTGTCTCCCTAGTTCTTACCAGAGGGTGGTCATAGAAAACTCTCCCATTTCTTCTTATCCTTGGTTTAAGCTGTCCTCATTTCTCCAAGGCTGCATAGACTCAGTGAGAACTGCTTAGCACAACATAGAATCCTTTCAGGATCTAACTCCAACCACCCTTTCCATCTGATCCCTCTCCCTTCTCCTTTCCACATTGGGGCTTTCCACAGTTAGCCTGATGAGTGTCTTCCTCCATGCTGCTGTACCCATGGGCTTTCTCTCTTCACCAGCAAATGTGCCCCTCTCCATTCTCATTGACCTTTCTCCTTGCTTTTGCAGATGTGGTCCAGCCATTGCCCCTTCCCTGGGTTCCCAGAGCACCTGTGCTGACCTGTATTGTGCCACTTACATGGGTGTATTGAATTTGTCTGTTGATTTGTACGTCACTTGAGCTCCTGGCTAGTGGTGGGGTTTGCTAGGGCTGTGTCTAGTATCTTTCTTAGTGACTGGCACAGGTGTTCAAGAAAGGTTCAGAGAATAAGTGAAAAGTAGGGTGCTCTATTTACTTTCTTGGGGAGGAGTAAGTGAATGATGTAGGTTCCTAATACCAACCACAGGCATTTGGACTGAGGTTGAGCAGTAATCCGGTCCTTGTAAGAAGGTAATCAAAATTGAATCTTCTGACTTCCTGTGTCATGCCACAAGCCCAGTGCCACAGAGTTGTACCAAACAGTCATGTTGAAACAAGAGCAAGCCCCGAAGGCCCATCTGATCCACCCCACCCCACAAATCTGTGGTGCTGTGCCCTAGAGCTCGTGAGAACCAAGTAAGGGTCAAAAATTGAGGCAGAAACTTTTTTTGGCGAGATGTCCTAAAATATAACCCTATTTTAGGATATAAAAACTAAATGCTTTACATTCGAAAGGATTTCAGAGACTCTTTCCAGGGAGTCACTAACATTTTAAATTTGTGATTCACATGTGCTGCCTAATCTCTCTCTATATGTATTAAGAGCTTTGTCTGAATATTGTCATTTAGTCCTGACAGCAACACAAAGGGGTAGGAACTATCATGGCCCCATTTTACAGATGAGGAAATTGAGATTCAGAGTCCTGGTGGCCTACTGGCTGTGTGCAGGACTGCGGCCCACAGGGTTGACAGTTCAAATCCAGCAGCAGCTCTCCAGGAGCAAGGCTGGGCTTCCTACTCCCACCAGGGCAGTGATGCCACACACACACACACACACACACACACAGACAACTAACATTCCAAAATAGCTTTAGCTTTATTGATGGTGGAGTTTGGATTTGGAATGATGTTTGTTACACCTCAGGGATTCGCACTCTCCATTAACCAACTCTCAAGTTTAGCCAGCAGGGAAAGCAACATGGGTACACTTTCCGTTCTTTTTATTGATACAGTGTCAACAACAGCATACGAAGTTGGAGCTACATAAACAAGCTACGGAGATGTGAAGAATCAAATATTTAAAACGAAGACTCTTGACTATAAGTAAACATGTAGGAATAATATTATTCTCCTAGTGGTTCAAGGCAGAGTGGTCACTCACAAGAGTCAGAGACCATACCTGAGCTCATAGAGAAGGGACAGGAGAAGCTGCCCCAGGTTATAGAGTGAGTCGCTGTGGTTGGGTTTGCATGAAGGACCGTCCTGCCCTAAAATCCCCACTGTGCCTCTGCTGGGTGTTTATTTAAACTTGCCATAGAAACCAACAGCAGCAATGGACTCGATGCCAGAAAAGTGTCTCTTACTAGATGACGAGATAAGAACGTGGTGGAGGAAGCAAGTTTTGCCACTCAAAGAACTGCTCCTTTACTAAAATGAGCTAGCGATGTATGTGGTAATTGGGTTCATTTGGAAAGCAGACACCACTCCAGACCTTCAAATGGAAGACATCACGACAGAAATGAATACACAGGGTTGGGAATGCTACAAGTTCAGAGGCTGTTTGGGCACCCAGAGGTCTGTGAGGGTAGGGATACCTACTAGGAGGGCAGGAAGATCGGGGTGGCAGGACATCATAATTCCAGAATTTGGAGTCACAGGGTGGAAAAAATAGGACCACCGGGGAAGGGCAAGGACTGGGTCATTGAAGGAGGCGTTATCTGCAATCATGGAAATCCAGCTGAGATGGATCGGTGAGAAACATGCCAGTTGCTCAATTCCTTTCACCCTCGGCCTTCCAGCAACACTTTCTCTTGAGTGAAACTCTTCAGAGATGGTAGGAACGGATGAGAGGGGGCTCACAAAAACACCAGCAAGCTAGGCTTTGATTGATTTCTTTCTCCTTTAAAGGGCTCCTTCAAATTTCCGTGGAAAATGCTCCAAAACTTGCTCTTTTGACTTTCGAACACTTTCCTGCTCTGTGACACTAGTTAATCTCAAGTAAGTTCTTTTCTTTTTTTCGGGGGTGGGGCGGGGAGGGGCATCACCGCCTCTGGTGGTTGTGGGTGCTACCCAGCGCTGCTCCTGAGAGCCGCCGCTGGATTTGAACTGCCAAGCCCACGGGCTGCAGTCCGCACTCAACCACTTACGCCACCGGGGCTCAGCCCCTAAGTTATTTTCTTAAAGACATCTAGTAAGTGTCTGAAAAAATGTATGTGAACAGAACTTTAGCTTTGGATCTTGAGGTCTTATAGACCATCACATGTCAGACCAACCCAAACCAAATCATACTGTTTGGTTGTGATGACTTGTAGTGGGGAAACTCAGATGGACTCGAATGTCTACCATTTCTTTAAACTTGAATCTCTTTCATTTTCTCTAGCTCCTCCCTCCCACCTCCTCTCCCCGCCCCCCCCCCCACTCACCCACTCCCAATCTAGGCTTCTTTAAAAAAAAATACTTTTATTGAGGGCTCTTACATCTCTTATCAGAATCTATACATTCCACCAATGTGTCCAGCACATTTGCAAATATGCCACCAACATCATTTTCTTTTTTTGTTGTTAGACCCAGCCTTGCTCCTGTAGCACTGCGGCTGGATTTGAACCTCCAGCCCAGTGGGTTACAGTTCCATCCACAACCACTATGCCACCGGCCCATTTCTTCGCCTCACTCCTATGCCTGTCCCTCCCACAGACCCTTGATAAGGTATGGACTATTTTTTTTTCATATCTTACATCATCATCCTTCGCCCCTCACCCATTTTTCCGCTATTCGTCTCCCTGGGAACGGAGTTCTAGATCGATCCTTGTGCTCGATTCCCCCTTCCTCCCCCCACTCTCCCCTAATCCTCCTGGTGTCTCTACTCTTCTTGTTAGCCTTGAAGGTTTTTTTTTCCCCTCCTGGATTCCCTGTGTTTCTGGTTCTTATCTCTAGCAGTGTGCCTGTTCTAATCCAATTTGTAAGGTAGAATTGAGGTCATGATAGCGGAGTGAAGGAAGCTAGAGGAAAGTTGTGTGTTTCATCGGTGCTATACTGCACTCTGACAGACTCATCTATACCCTGTGACCCCTCTGTGAGGGGATGTCCAATGTCTACATATGGACATTGGGTTTCCACTCCATATCCCACCCCCATTCATCTTGGGTTTGGTTTTATTTTGGGTTTTAGATGACTGATACCTGATCCCATCAATAACTCATGATCATACAGACTGGTGTGCTTATTCCATGTGGGGTTTTACTGCTTCTGAGCTATATGACTGCTTGATTAACTTCAAGCCTTTCAGACCCCAGATGCTATATCTTTTGATAGCTGGGCACCATCAGTTTTCTTCACCACATTTGTTTATGCACACATTTTTGTCTTCAGTGATCATGTTGGAAAGGTGAGCATCACAGAATGATGGATTATTAGAACAAAGTGTTCTTGTGTTAAGGGAGTACTTGAGTTGGGGCCCAATGTCCATCTGCAGTTTTAAATCTTATCATATAGATGTGAGTATATTGTTCTATTCCTCACTTATTATTTATGTACATATATACTTATATATGCATACCTATATTTAGGACTCTATAAATATTCTTTTTCTCCTAATTCCTCTATTTTCTAGGCTTCTTTTCTTTGCAACCTCAGTGCCTAAATTTAGTTTCAACATCAGACTTAGAACAATGACAACATTTTTGTTGTCTATTCTCTCTACTTAGGACTCTAAGCTATTTGAGAGTAAAGATAGGATAGGAATATGTATTTTTCCCATACCTCATTGAAGGTTTCAAAAAGTTTGTGGTAGAAAATTGAATGAAAAGACAGTGAAATTCATCTATGAAGTTTTTGAAGCCCACTCATGTACTCATCTGTGCATGGACATGCATTATAAGGTCGTGCCCAACTTAAGATGCATTTGACTTGTAAAAATGTACTGTTTTTGACCATGTTTGTGAACATCTTATTTGTAATATGTTCTATATACACTGCTGTCATACATAATCTGTTGATTTCTTTTTTAGATGCTCAGTTGCAGTTTTTAAAGGATCTGATTTATATAGGTCCTAATAATAGCAATAAAAATCAAACTTTAAAGAAGGAATATCCCACTTAGAATGAGATTTTAAAGAAATCTTGTTGTAAGCCAAGAACTCCTTTTTTTTCTATTGGCAATAAATTGATCATAGATATATTTGTTGTAAAAGATTTGTTTAAGTCTTAGAAAGCCCAAACAGACTTGAGGTCAGAGGTGCACTTAACTTAAGCCATGCCATTTTCAATAGCTTCATAGGCATGCAAAAGCTGGACAACAAATAAAACCAAAGAAGAATGGATGCCTTTGAATTATGGTGAAAAATATTAAATAAACTGTGCATTGCCAGAAGAACAAACAAATCTATCTTGGAAAAAATACACCTAGATGGTCTTAAGGAGGAAGGGTGAGGTGACATTATTTTACATTCTTTGGATACATTTTCAGGAGGGATTGATCCCTAGAGAAAAACATAATACAAGGTAAAAGAGAGCATCAGATAAAAAAGGAAGACCTTCAATGATATGGATTGACATAGTGGCTACAACGATGGGTTCTAGTACAGGACCAGACGTGTGCATAGGCTTGCTGTGAGTTCAAATCAAAGCAATGACATCTAACAAGGAAACATCCAACACAGGGACACATAAGTGAATGCCATTCCAGTTGACCCTGGCTCATACTGATAAAAGTAGAATTGTGCTTTTATGCAAGGAGATCACCAAGTCTTCTTTCCTGCACAGTAGCTATAAGGTTAAAGCCATCAGTCTTTTGCTAAGCAACTGCACTTAATCACTGCACCTTAGTTACATAGTGAGTACTCAATAATATTTCATAGCAAATGAAATATAAATAGGTTTCTTCAATGATTTGCATGTAGAAAAGTGGTAAGAGTTAAAACTATATAGGAATGTTCAGACTTGGGTATTCAGAAAAGAGTGGTGCTGGAAATGTGAATAGTGTGCAAAACCTGGTAAAAATTTTTTGGTGGGGTGTGTGTAAAAAAAAATCGAGATGTTTTTGTGAAAGTTTGTAAAGAAAAGTGGGTTTCTTTTTGTTTGTTTTTGCTTCCGAAAATTAGTTTTCTACCCAACAATTAATCCATATTTTATTTCTTAACAGTCGCAATCCCTCATTGTATTGGCACTCTGTCTACTTCCTCTATGTGTTATTTCCTTTCATCCTTCTTTGCTGCCCTTTTCTAAATTTTGTTTTTGGACAAATGCTGTCCTTAGAACCTCATTTGGTTTGTAACTTTCTGGAGTATGGTTGTCACATGTGTTGTTTACTTTCTCTATTGTTTGGCTGATCCCTGGGCTGGGGGTTCAGTGCCTGATCTAAAGAATGTCTAAAGACCATTATTGTCTAAGGGGTCCCATCAGTTTATGTCAAACTAGTGAGTCTGGTCTTATTTATCCCTTTCACTTTTGTTCTATATTGTTCTTTCACTCTATCCAGGATCTTCTTTTGTGGTCCCAATCAAAGTAGTAGGCAGGCACCATCTAGTTCATCGGATCTCAAGCTAGTGGATTTTATGGTTCTAGCGGTTCTCTCATCATTTGTACTAATTGTTTTCTTGACTCTGATTTTCTTCACTGTTTATTCTGGATAGGGAGGGACCACTAGTTGAATCTTGGATAGACACTTACAAGCTTTTAACACCTTAGACACTACTCATCCAAGTAGGAAGATGTAGAATATTATTTTTGTAGATGATATTATGCCAATTGACCTAGTTGTCCCTTGAAATTGTGCTCCTAAGTCCCCAAGTCCCAAATCTCATTCCTTTCAGTTTTGATATAACTAAAAACCTTGTCACAATTTTTCTTTTTGCTCTACAATACCCTTGATATTTACAGCACATGCAAATACACCGATAAAATATCCTCTGCCAAACCTATGTTAGTAAATATACTCTTAAACCCTTCCTTATTCAACTTACATGTCTATCTCTGTATCTATGCATAGATGTTTGCTATTACTATTATTGCAGGATTATGCAATACTATTTACCATTGTGGCCCTTAAATTTTGTGTACCTCCAGTGTCTTCCTTTGCCTTGGTCATGCTGTGCTAGTCTTTCTCTTATTGTATGATAGGGTATCCGTCTCAAAATGGAACTTTTCTCCAAAGTTATGCATTTAGATTTCTTTTTACAAAGCAACCTTATCATCTTCAAAGTACTCTCAATTACACTTAATACATTTGTCAAATATGCAATTCCATTCTTAGAAACATGATAGCTGACAGCACCTCCCTCATTTTTATCTTCACTTCTTCTATGTTGTTAAATCATATCGTTTCTTGTCCTTCTTCATTTATGGAAACAAAAAGATGTCATGTAGAGTGAGGTCAGGTGAGTAAGGTGTGTGGGACAAGAAAGGTATGCTGCTTTTTTTTTTTTTTTTTTTTTTTTTTTTTTTTTTTTTTTTTTTTTGGCATCACTGCCCTGGTGGTGGGAGTAGGAGGCCCAGCCTTTGCTCCTGGGAGCCGGAATCGAACCTCCATCCCAGTGGGCCGCAGTCCCGCGCACAACCACTACGCCACCGGGGCTCAGTCATATGCTGCTTTTTTTGCCCCAAACTGGTGCCAAGAGATGGCTGTGTGAACAGGTGCATTGTCATGGGGATAAAGTCACTTCCCATCTGCCACAAGTAAGACCTTTTTTGTTGCACACCATTATGTAATCTTTTCAAAAGCTCTCTCTATGAAGCTTGATTAGCAGCCTGACCTGGTGAAACAAACTCCAAATGCTTTATTCCCTGCATATAAAAAAAACACAGAAAACACAATTGTCTTAATCTTTGATTTCACTTGATGAGCTTCTGGGGAGTGAGTTGATGATAGCACCTTTCACTGACTTGGTCGTCAGAATAGCACCATGTCTCATTACCAGTAATGATCTCAGGGAAAGGTCTGGATCACTGTGGAACAGCTCTTTCAATGTTTCTACTCAAAGCTCTTTTTCCTGGTCAGTCAGAACCTGAGGCACAAATTTCACAGATCCTTTTCATTCCCAAATCTTCTCCTAAAATTCACTGAATGGAGCCTTAAGGTAGTCCTGAAAACTTTCCTATTATTTCAAAGGTCTGCCCTTGTCAATCTTTAAGCACAGGTTGTTGTCATTTTCATCTATTAGGGAAGCTGATGAATTCCAGAATGACATTTGTCATCAATCAATTTTTCACCTTTTTTGAAATGAGAAAAACACTTGTACACTTGAGTTTTTCCCATACTGCTATCTTTGCAAACCGTGTTCAACATCACAACAGTTTCTGCAGCATTTTCCCAAGCAGGAAACAAAATTTCAAAGTTGCACTTTGTTCTCTGAAATCAGTCATCCCAAAAAAATGAGGTTTGAGCAAAACTACTTCTTTGAAAAAATTCACTATGACCAGAGAGAACCTTCTCAGGTGACGCCACTGAGTGTACTGAGAGCAAGTTACTTCATGCTAACCTACAGGGAAAAACACACTTTGAAAGCTCTGCCTACTGGAGACTTTTCTGGTTTGGAAGGGGTTATACTCTCGTATATTACCTTCCCCTCACTCAAATTAATACATGGTTACTCTTTATTTTGTGATTTCCATTCCCTCTCATTCCTGATAACCATCAAAGAATGATTTTGCATGTAAATATATTGACTTTTTAGAATAGTGGTGTCATGAAAAATATTTCCTTTTGTGAATGACTTATTCTACTCAGTATAATATCCTTCATATCCATCCATGTTATAAGATGTTTCACAGATTTGTCATTATTATTTAATGTGGTATAGGATTCCATATGAGTACCATACTTGTTTATGCATTCTTCTTTAGATGAATGCCTAAGTTGTTCCTATAATTTTGCTACTAGAAATAATGCTGCAATATTCATTGGTATGCATGTATCTATGTATGGTAAGGCTTTTATTTCTCTAATACATACCTAGTAAAAGGATTGCTAACTTTTAAAGGAAGGAAGAACTGTTAAACTGGTTCTACAACAGTTGAACCATTTTACAATCTCTTCAGCAATGTATGAGAATTCTGCTATCTTCAAACTCACCTCACATATGTTGTTTTGATTGTGACTATTGTTTCTGGGATAAAACATCTCATTGTTTCAGTTTGTATCTTTCTAGTGGCTAATGAAGGCAAGTATTTCTTCAGGTATATGTTGGCCACTAGAGTGTCATCTTTGGTGATGTGTCTGTTCATGTGGTTTGTCTATATTTTTATTTGAGTTATTTGTCTTTTAGATGTTTAGGTGTTCAATTTCTATAAATTTCAGAGACTAGGTCCTTGTTAGTTATGCTGGAACCCCCAATTCTTGTCTAGTCTGTTGGTACTTATTTTACTCTTTTCCAGAAGTGCTCTGACCCATATACGTATTTAAGATGTTTCAGATATTCAGGTTTTATATTGCTATTTGTACATTTTTAGTTATGTTTGATAGATTATGTCATAAATTGTGGCCCTTACCTTTGCCTATATATTCTTTCATGATCTTTATAGTTTTGCTTAATTTAGGGCTTTGATACATTTGTATAAATGTATACTTTTATATAAAGTGTGAGGTATAGATAATTTCTCATTTTTCTACAAATGTATATCCAGTTCTGTCAGCACCATCTGTTAAAGAGACTGTCTCTTCCTCATTTAACAGACCTCAGGCTTCATGAAAGATCAGCTTTACAAAGGTGGATTTACTTCTGGATTCTCAGTTCTGAGTCATTGGTCCTGTTTCTATTATATCACTATTAGAATTTTTTTTTTTAACATCATGATGGTAGAGTATATTTTTGAGTTAGGGAATGTTAGGCCTTCTGTTTGTTGTTCTTTAGAACCCAGGGCCTCCTTTCTTTCTATCTAAAGTTGTTGTTTAATTTCTCCAACTCCTTAAAAAATGTTGAAGGAACCTGAATGAGGAGTGCATTTTACCTGTGGATCATTTCAGAAAATATTGATACTTTCACGATTTTAAGTCCTCTTGAGCAGACCTGAGGGCATAAGGTATTATGCGCTGAACACTGCTGACCACAGGGTCTGTGGTTTGAACCTATGCACTGCTTCATTGGCTGAGTCTGCCTAGTCCCATAGAGACTTGGGATACAACTGCTCTTTTGAGTTTCTGAGATTATCTTACAGGATTGCAATGAGTTGGGATATATTCAAAGGCCGTGCATTTTGTTTTGTTTTAATCATGAAGTTAGTATGTTCTTCCATGTACATAGTTTTCTTTGGTTTATTTTCTTTCTTTCTATTTTTAAATTATCCTATCATCCCATCAAGATTAATGGAAATAAGGTTAATCTGATTACAGTACTAACACCAGTATCACCAATCTGATAATACTTACAGTAGTATTTTGAGTTTTCTTTATATAGGTATTTTCTTAGATTTATTCCCAAATTTCAATCTTTGGGGCAACTATTTTAAATAATAATTTTCTGATTTTCCTTTTTAGAGTTCTCCTGGTTAATGTAGAAGAATCCAGTAAATTACTTTAAGATGTTCTTATACCCTACCATTTTGCTAAATCTTTCTACTCCAGTAGCTTTCTTGTGGAGTCTCTGGGACTTTATATAGGATACTTTCATCTATGATAAAGGATAGTTTTACTCGTTTCTTACCAACTTGGATTCCTCCTCCCACCCCCGACTCTTTCTTACCTTATTGTTCTTAGGTACTACAATCACCAGCCTTAGCCAACCCACTGCCCAAGACCAATCCCTGCTGGCAGCTACTGTGTCACGGTGGTACTTCACTTATACAGCAGTCCAACCCACCACTATAGTAAATCACAAGTCCTAGAAATCACTCTTACCTGTAACACAAGAAAGAGCTAAGGGGACCTTGGGCTCCCAGAACGTGGTGCAGAGTTCTTCCAGAACATGAAGACTGGAACATACCTCAACACCCTCAACAAGAAAACAAGATAAACAAAGTGCAACAGCAAAGGAAGTCCTAAACCTAACAACGCTCATAGTAAAAACTGACACTAACTTGTCACTGAAGACATTTATCTGGCCTGCCTGGTGTTTTTGTCACTGCTGCCTATCCTGCTTAGCAGCCAACTCATCCTGGCTTAGCAGTGAATTTGTTCATAGTTGTTATTTTTTTCCCCACTATAGTCTGGCCCTTCAGAGGTCTGAGGGACAGTGGACTGGCCCCCTGTTTAAAAAGTTTGAGGACCCCTGGTTTATGGCTTTGCCAGATCAGTGCCCTGCTGAGCTGCTACAGTGGATGCAGCATAGAGCAGAGACGAATTATCCATTTAAGTTTTTCCTAAACTGAGTCATGTGCACAAATCCCATAACTCTTATTTGATGTCATGAAGTTTCAGAGTGGTTTGTTTGACATGGATAGATGGAAGGAAAATGACATTGACTCATGGAGATACCTAGTGTGTTCCAGGAAATTTGTATTCCAGGGTGTTTTCCATGGCTAGTTTCTCAGATGTTTGATTGACAGGACTTTCTTTTGAGGATCCTCTGCATGGACACAACCATTCTCAGTTTACAACAATGTTTTATGTGGCCCAGAGATACCTGGGTTCCAAACCCTGGTCCTTTCACTACCTTACTTTAGGCATGGTACCAATGGATGGTTAAGTGTTTTGCTGTTAACTGGTAGGATGGCAGTTCAAATCCTCCTGGAGGTAACCTTGAAAGAAAGATCTGATAATTTGCTTCCATAAGGTCACAGTTATGAAAACCTCATGGAAGGCATTTCTATTCTGAAACATATGAGGGTCCCTTTGATTTGGAAGCAGTTTGATGGCAGGGGTGTGTGTGTGTGTGTGTGTGTGTGTGTGTGTGTGTGTGTGTAAAAGGCCACAGCAGAGGGCTGTTATGAGACGTAGAAGAGATATTAGCAGTAAAATGCCTAAAACTGTGCCTATTCTTCCTGGTGATTAAAAGGGAACACAATCTCCCTGATATGAAGAAGTTGAATTCTCTCTTGAGAGCTATCGTTAAAAAGAGGCTATCTGAGGGGTCCAAGGAGTTTGTTGGGAAATAGAATTTTTCTATGAATTTCTGAAGCCTCTTCATACATGGAGAAGATGGCTTGTAGACGAGTAGGAGGAGTTCCAATGAGAGAAGAGAAGACAGTCAAGTTTATAGCTGCTTGAGAAGGTTGGAGAAAAACATGGAGCAGAGAGCTGGTTCAAGACTGAGAGGTCTGAGGAAGGAGAGAAGGCCATTCATGCAGTCCATCAAAAGGTAACTAATGACACCTAATAGGACATTGTCAACACACTAGGGGGATCAAAAGCATGAGCGCTGAGAGGTAAGAAAAAAGGGCCTGCTAAGAAGCAGGTGGTTGGTGTTTCCTTGCGCCTTAGTTTCTAGCATTAGTTTATTCTTAAGGGACAGGTAAAGGTAATATTAAAAAGGTATATGTTACCTCTTGGGATTTTAATTATCGTATTCACTGCCACTAAGTTGATTCTGATTCATAGTGATTATAAGACAGAGTTGCATTGCCTCTGTCGGATTTCCACCACAGTAAATCTCTATTGATGCAGACAGCTTGATCTCACTTCCACGGAGTGGCTGGTACGTTAGGCCTGCTGGTCTTGTTAATAGGATTCCAACTCATAACTTACTATGCAAGAGGGCTCTTCTTTACAACTCCCCAAACTCACCACCTCACTGCCATCGGGTCGATGCAACTCATCGCGACCCTTTGGGACAAGGTAGAACTGCCCCTCCAAGTTTCCAAGCCTATAACTGTTTATGGGAGCAGTAAACCCTGCCTTTCACCCAAGGAAGAGTGGCTAGTGGTTCAGATCTGCTGATCTTGGGGATGGCGGTCTAACTTATAACCACGACACCACCAGAGCTCCTCCTTACCTCCTCA
Organism: Nesogale talazaci; assembly: GCA_004026705.1. Lineage (NCBI taxonomy): Eukaryota > Metazoa > Chordata > Mammalia > Afrosoricida > Tenrecidae > Nesogale > Nesogale talazaci. The sequence continues at coordinate 9,790 of PVJH01017391.1, read as the reverse complement.
GCGATCTTTTTAATGTTCCCCTTAAAAGTACATCCAGTTGACTCTTGCTACTGAAAGCCCTCATTCTACTGTTTTCCCTAAGGACTCATTATGCCCGTTGATCCTTTCATGGACTACGATTTCCTGTGTATTCCACACACATATATATGTAAATTCTTGGTTTTCCCAGATGTCCTACCTAGTTGTTTACTGCCGTTTAGTCATGTTGTTTATAAGCGGGTTCTAAACTGAAAAGTGTAGTGTGCAAATGAAGTGCGAAATGACCGGGAGACCAGTGGTCCTGTTTGGGAACAGGAGGCAAGCTCAGCTGTTTAAAAGCTGTTCGAAGCAGGCTTTGAAATTTACAGGGGCGTTCCCACCCTCACAGCATGGCGTTACACTCTCCAAACATATTTAGCTGGTCAAAACGATGACTATTCCACTTCATGGGAATGAATAACAATTACAGCTGAATGGATACATTAGATGTGTAAGATATGGTAAATAATAATATACAACATAATAACAAGGACTTCTGGGGGGTAGGGTGGGGGAGGGAAGGGATAAAGGGGAACTGACATCAAAGAGTTCAAGAAGAAAAACATATACTGAAATGGATGGTGGTGGCATATGTATGATTATGCTTGATTTAATAGAAATAATGTTACAATATCTGAACCGCTTCCATTTAAAATAAAATAAAATAACATATTTACTATTTATATCTCACAGTCTGGGCTGAAAGGAACATACAGGTTCTTCTTTTTTTTAAATATAGGTTCCTCCTTTTATAGATAAAAAATAGATCCAGAAAAGGCACTTATATACAGAATTAGCTATTTGCCTGATCCAGCTGTTCCAGAGGTCCTGTCATACAATGGTTCACTGTCAAGCACTAACTGAAAGGTGAATGGGTTGACTCAGCTATCTCTGCTGGAGATAAGACCTGGCTCATCTTGACTTGGTCATGTGTTCATAGAAAATCCACAGTGAAAATCTAGTTTTTAAGTCGCTATTGGTATTTCACTTTTCCTTTCTTTCTTTCTCTTTTTTTGATAGATTAAGTTTTCTGAGTTGCAAAATCATCTCTGAGCCTCCACATGAAAGGTTTTTAATATTCATTCTCAAACATTTATTTAGTTTCCACCATGTTCCAAGGAACTGCATTAGTTGGGTCATGTAAAATATACTATACAAGGGGAATGAAAGATAATTTCTGGTTTAAAAAGCCAAATTATGAAAATGTAATATTTATTAGGCACTTATAAGATAAAAGGCACTCACTTGAGCACCACCCCTGCAAGCTTTACACCTCCGTAAAATTTTCTGGTTTGCTCAGTTGATATGAGCATGATGCTAATGAGATTCGGGTCAGGAGTTTAATTCTTGACAGTTTTGCACCAGGAATGTTAATTCTGACCAACTCTGCCTGAGGTCCAATCAGTTAGTCCTACTATCCAGGATTGGGTGGTTGGGTAGAGGGCCTGGGAGACAGCTTGACAACCAGAAAGGACCAGTGAATGGAGAATTGGGGCAGGAAATGCTCTGTCCAGCACAGGAGACAGGCGGTATTGATTGAGAGGGACTGGAAAATGGGAGGTGGACTGTGAGACTGCAATTGAAGCAGCATTTGCTTGGGGAGTGGGGGTGTGGTGGGGTAGAGATAGAGCAATGCTTTCTATAGGCTTCAGAGATTCCTTTCTCTATAGGAATTCAACTAGCATGGCACTCAGCCCTTCTGAAGGCTTTTGTTCTTTTTGCTCAATGAACCCAGTTGCCATTAAACTGATGCTTTTGCATGGGGAAACCTCCTGTGTGTCAGTAACATTGTGCTCCAGGTGGTGTTCAAGGACTGATTTGGAATAAGTAGACAGTCAGGCCTTTCTTCCAAGGTGCATCTGGGTTCAGAGCACAGCGGTTTTCAGTCTGTGGGTCGTTACCCTTTTGGGAGTTGAATGGTCCTTTCACAGGGGTCACCTGATTCATAACAGTAGCAAAATGACAGTGATGAAGTAGCTACGAAAACAACTTTATGGTTGGGGGGGGGTGACTACAACATGAAGAACTGTATTATAGGGTCGTGGCATGAGGAAGTTTGAGAACCGCTGGAAACTGTTTGCCCATGCACCATACAAGGACCTTCTGCCCCATCCAAGATGTCTTATTTGCCTCTTAAACTTGGGGGTGAGGTGGGTGTTAGCATGCCTTCCTTAGACTTCCAGAGAGGTGGCTGCCTTCAGGAAGCATTCATTTTACACATTCTTTCAGACAGAGCTTGCAAGAGCCACAAACTGCCATGGTAAATCCAGGTGTGTAATGAGAAATAGGAAGACTGCTTCTTACAGTTACTAGCTCCTTCCTCCAACCTAGACTTTCTCATCACAAAAGTGATACTTGCTGCTGCATATCATTTGGCCTCATTTTCAGTTGGTGATGAATTGAGAGGGTTATTAAGTATCTTCTTAGAGAGTCCTAAGGGACTCATTGTGTCGACACTCTGATTGCTGAGACCCTGGGGTCAGTATGTATATTTGACTTCATTGTTTCTCATCCTATTTTAGAACATAATGAATTTATCTAAATTTCTTTTGGAGGCAAAGCCACAGACTGCTTCATTGTATCTCTTCATTGTTTCATTGCTTCAGTGCCCAGTGCAGGTCCTGGTAAATAAGAGAATGAGCTGGGGACAGGCCTTCAAAATTTTCCTGGAAAAATGGAACTAAAGGACAATGGACTGTTTTCATGAACTTTTTGAAGCCTTCTAAGACACTAAATATGGAGCAATGATGCCCAAGAAAGTGGCCAGAAACCCAAGCTGGAGGCCAAGATGGAAGGAAAGGGTAGAGAGAGTCTCACACATGAGGGCGAGCGCCTTACTGAGAACAGCAGCCCAAGGGTCAGGAGCACTGCTCAGACTAGAATTAGTTTACTCACATGCACAGTCCATCTAGAACTGAAATGGCCACCCTCCTGGTCAATGTTCAGCAAAAGGGTCAGTTTATAAGGGGACATACACCTTAGAGTAGGGGACAAATGGGCAGGATTTACCCACAGACAAACTTCAGAAGATTTTAGGAAAGGAAGAAGAATGGAAACAGAAAACAGGAAATTGGGAGAGGCACGTTACTTTGAGGGGATTGGAAACAATGAGATGAAATAATGTGTATGAGTTATGAAAGGTCAAACTGACCACCGGCTCTGTAAGCCTTCATTCACTTTGCATGCACACGCACATACACGCACATATCCCTAGTAGAGAACTCTGAAAATGCTTGTGCAGAGTGAACTGCTCTCAGGCTGCAACACCCTGGAAAATTTTCAGGTGACCGAGAAATTAAATCTCAGGTTCCCACGAGTCCTCATATCCATAGATTACACCAAAAATTTTAGTTGTCCCCAAACTGTGTGTGTGCGCATGTGTGTTTGAATATAGAGTGGTAGATCCTGTGGACATCTAGTACAGTAATTATTAGGATCTACGGTTTAATTTTTTTAAGCTGTGTGAGTGAGTAGGCATGCATGTTGGTAAATTTGTAGTTGCAAATCATAAGGTAGATTTTGAGTCCATCCTTGTAGAGGGTAAATATTTCAATGCTCTTTGGTCCTCACTCAGCGTGGATTATGAAGAAACTTGGCCTCAATTTCCGAGGGAAAGGTGGGCCGGGTCAAGTGGATCTTAAAGATGCCTGCATGAGAGTCAGGATGAGTTTTGAATGGCGCTTGAGCACACAGCCAGCCTTCTGCAAACTTATTGTCTTGGAGGTTCTTTCCTGAGGACAACAATGACAGTCTATTTATTGGTTTTGGTTGTTAGGAAGTGACCATCCTGCAGTAGTAAGGCTGTTGCCCTTAGTTACACATTTCTTTGTAGGCATAATCTTGAATTGTACAGTGCTATATCAATAGCTGGTCCAGGCCCAGGCCCTGATGAAATATTTTTCTCACGTGAGCCTCCTTTTGTAAGGCAGGTAGTGGTTAATTCAGCTTAGAATCAAAGGCAAGAGCTGACTTTCTTTGAATTCTGTTCTCTTCCCTCTCGAGTCCAGCTCTGCTTATTTTTATTTGGCTTCTCTGATTTTCTGGGGTGTCTCTTAAAATTTGGGCTTCAAGCATTCATTCCAGTTTGTCCTTACATAGCACTGGGGGTCTTGTCTAAATGTAAATGATGATTCAGTTTATCTGGAATGAGGACAATCTCAGCAGGGAGTTGAATTAGAATGGACTGGGTCTAAGTCCCAGTTGAAATGATGTCTTCTCAATCAGCTCATTTCTGACCATTCCCACATCTCGGGGACATTTTGAGGACTGCAGGGTTGAATGTCTGTGTGCATATCAAAAGTGGTGAACAGTGATGGTGTAATTATGGTTCTTTAAGGAGCCCTGGTGGTCTACATATGAGGGGGAACACCCAACACCACAGAATTGCACTGGATGGGGTGGACCTTTCATTGTACCCATTTTTTCCTGCATGGTGAGCATCAAGCAACTCACTCTGAGTTAGTGCACCCTGTGGGGTCTCCTGGGAAGGTTCTCTTGGACACACTGAATTTTTTTGTAAAAGTATTTTCATTCAAACCTAGTTTTTTGTGATGGTCAATTTAAAAGAACAGTGTGTGGCTGTGAAATTTTGTTTCCTGCTCAGGAAAAATACCACAGAAACCATTGTGATATTGAATACAGCTTCTAGCACTCAAGTATTATTTCAAAAAAAGGTTAAATGTTGATTGACGACGAACTTCATTTTGGACATCTGTCAACTTCCCGAACATATGAAAATGTTCATTCATCATGCGTTTGGAGTTTGTTTCACCAGGTCAGACTTTCAATCAATCTTTCTACTTAGAGATTTGGGAAACAATGTCAAACAGTATGCAACAAAAAAGACCTGATTTGTGGTAGACAAGGACTGGTTTTGCCACCATGATGATGCACCTGCTAAAGCAGCCATCTTAATGCACCAGTTTTTAGCAAAAACCAGCATGCCTCTCTTGCCCCAAGCACCTGACTCACCTAACCTCGCTCAGTGTGACTTCTTTTTGTTTCCACAAGTGCAGAGGGACATGAAAGGGCAGCAATTTGATGATGCAGAAAGGTGTAGAAAAGACCGAAAGAAGTGCTGCAATTTATCCAAAAAGATGAGGCTGAAAAATGTTTTTAAGAATGGAGTAACGGATTTGAGAAATGTATTAAATGTAACGGACAGTACTTTATTTTTTTAAAAATCTTTTTATTGGGGGCTCATTCAACACTTATCACCATCCATTCATTCATATATTGTGTCAAGCACCTTCACACGCCTGCTGCCATTATCATTCTCAAAACGTTTGCTTTTCTACTTGAGTCCTTGACATCAGTTTTTCATCGTTTCTCCTCCCTTACCACTCCCCTCTCCATCATGACCCCTTGATAATTGATAAATTATTATTACTTTATCAATTCTTATACTGCCTGATGACTTCCCTTCCTTCCTTATACTGCCTGATGACCCAATCCTTCACCATGCATCCACCAGATAGGAGGTGATGTGTAGATCCTTGTAATTGGCTTCCCTTTCTACCCCACCTTCCCTCCACCCTTCTGGTATCTCCACTCTCACTACCGGTCCCGAGGGGTTCATCTGTTCTGGATTCCCGATATTTCCAGTTCGCATCTGTACCAGTGTACCTCTTCCAGTCTAGCTGGATTTGTAAGGTTGAATTTGTATCATAGGAGAGGGTGAAGGACAGCCTTTAAGAACTAGAGGAAAGTCGTATGTTTCATTGTTACTTCACTGTGCTCTGATTGGTTCATTTCCTTCCTGAGACCCTTTGGTGAGGGGATGTCCAATTGCTCACAAATGGGCTTTGAGTTTCCACTCTGCACTACCCCTCATTAGAAATGACGATTCTTGTTCCTTGATGCTTGATATCTGCTCCCTTTGACCCCTTGTGCTCACACAGACTGGTGTGCTTTTTCTATGTGGGCTTTCCTGTCTGTGCTAGATGGCCACTTGTTTACCCTCAAGCCTTTAAGACCCTAGATGCTTAATCTTTTGGTGCCAAGTACCATCAGCTTTCTCCACCATGTTTGATAATGCACCCATTTGTTTTCAGCAATCATATTGGGAGGATGGGCACACAATGATAATTTTTGTTCTTTGATAGCTCATTCCTTCCACATCTACTTGTCAGACAAGCTTGTGTGCTTCTTCCATAGTGGGCCTTGTTGCTTCTGAGCTAGATGGCCGATTGTCTCCCATCAAGACTTTAAGATCCCAGATGCTGTATCTTTTGATAGCTGGGCACTATCAGTTTTCTTCACCACTCTTGCTCATGCCCCCACCTGTCCTCAGCAATCATATGGGGAGAGTGAGCACAGAGTGATATGATGTTTTTTTCCTATTTGATGGCTGAGACTTGATCCTTTTGACACCAAATGGAGAGTACTTTGAAGGTGATAAGGTTGTTTTATAAAAAAATTTGAATATATAGCTCTGAAAAAAAGTCTGTTATTTTGGGGTACCTCCTTGTATACTACTAACCATAGGTCAGGAGTTCAAAATCCTAGTTGTTTCATGAAAGAAAGATGAGGCTTTCTACTTCTGAATAGGGTTAGCTTCAGAATGTCATAGTGGCAGTTCTTTACTATCTTATAAGGTTACTGTAAGTCAGAATTAACTCTGTATCAGTGGGGTTTTTTTTTTTTTTGGCTTTTTGGTTGTTTTTTTTACTATATAAACAGTTCCCTGATTATGATCCATTTCTGTGTCTTTAAGTTGAATGATCACTATGATCATTGAATTGAAGGCAAAGAATTTTCTTTTTTTGGTAGGTAAGTTGTAACAGGTTCATATAATTCTTATTTAGCCTAACTTCAGTACAATAGCAGATTAGAAGTCTTTTTCCGTGATTTAAAATCTGCATATGCAGTAAGTGAAGGTGATTGTGAGAAAAACTTAAAAAAATATTTTTTTCTTTCTGTGATTTAAAACATTTGTTCCTGGGGATTTATTGAACAATTTTGAAAGGTGGGCAAATTTACTTAACATTCAAGGGCAAGTATGAGTTGTCCGTAAGTTGGACGTTCATAACCAAGGGGATTCTGGAGACAATGAAAGCGTCTTTAAACCATGAAGGGTTTTTTTTTTTTTTTGCTGCTGCTGCTCCCCTCCATCCCGCTGGTTGCCAAGACGAGTTGTTTAGTGGAAGACTAATGGCTGAGCTCCATTCTATTTGGAATTTGCTTTGCTCATGATCCTGTCTTTGTTCTCCTATTCTGAGACTAGTCTGCAAGTTGGGATATTTATCTTCAACCTACATACACTTCTAATTTATGCAACATTTCATTATGTCCCACTATCATCCTGGTGGAGGGGAGGGAAACTTTGTGTCTTCTACCCTGAACCCATTTGCAGCCTTTTGTTTTTTTCTTAAGGCAGGTTTCAAGCGCACCCCCATGTCAGCTGACATTTGAAAAGACTAACATTAAAGCTACATCATTATGAATACTATGAAAAAGGTTTTGACAACGTTTGGTGGCATTTAATTCCAGTTAAACTCTTCTCATTCAAAATAATAAGCATAATGTTACTTACGATGTAAATGTGGTAGCAAGGCAGATGTTTTCCCTCCTGGTGCATTCTGCAGCGATTAATATGTACACACGCTGAGCAGGAGAGGACGGCATTCAACCTGGGAGTGTGTGGAAGGACTGAGCACCAGGGGAGAAGATTTCTCCAGAGCTGTAGTGTCCTATTTGGGAGCCACCAAACAGCATGAGGCTATTTAAGTCAACTGAAAAGTAATAAAAGTAAAATTCAGCTTCTCAGGCATACTAGCTATCATCCAGGGACTCAAGCAAGAGTCACACGGGCAGCTGCTGGTTGCTGTGTGGTGGGCAGATGTAGAACATTATCTTCTCCACAAAGTTCTGTGTAGTAGACAGGCCTGAATTCTCAGCAGGTGGGAGGGGGGTTTGCACTGAACCTAAAGGCTGGGCCTTTGAACCCACTAGCAGTGACATATAAGGAAGGCTGAACACCTGCTTTGCGGGGCGGGGGTGGGGGGGGGGAGTTGCAGTCAAGAAAACCCTACGGGGCAGTTCTACTCTGGCTCTAAGGGGCTCCCTAGGCATTGGGATCGCCTTTTGCAGCAGCAGATTTTGGCAAATCACAGAAGGGATAGAGCAGAGTTAATGGTGCTTTCAAGTTGCCTCTCCTTTGTCCTTTAAGGTGCTCCCAGAATAGGACACATCAGTGAGGGCCTACGAGGTGAAAGCGTTAGGATGGGGTGACTAGCCCAGTACCACCCATGTCTCGGAGAACCAGAACGTGTTTCTCAGCTCTGGAGTGTGCCGGGCCATCACCTGGGTTCTCCTTCCACTGCTGAATGTTCCACTTTGAATTTTCCTAACAGTCTGCCAGGTGACCTCCAGGCTGGTGGTATGTGGACCATCCTTTGAAGAGCAGTTTGCTAAAGTCCTTAAGACCAGCTACCAGATTTACAGTAACATCTCTGGGGATGGCTCAGTAACCCAAGTGTCTCCTAAGTGGGGGAATGACACCTCCTGAGGTGTGTGTCCTGGACAGATCCTGCAAAATGCATAAGGAGCTCCCTGCCCTTGACCATGGACTATGGAGTTGAAATTTTAATTGCCAGCCGACATTGTGTTAGACTTCGTTTTGTTTCTTTTTTATTTTTCCCTCAAAGGGGGCAGTAGGCCAAAACGTTTGGGATCCTGTTTTAGTCAATAAGGCTTGATAGTGCTAAACATCTCATTGCTGCCCAAAGTTGAGTTACTTCACACCCCCGTCCCCTGCAGAAAGCATACAGAGCTGTAAGGAAGAGAAGGGACAAAGTTTGTGAGAGAATAGAAGGAGCATACTAATTTGCATCTGTAGTTGGGAAAGGGCTCTCCTTTACCTTTTCAGGTACTCTATTTTTTTCTTTTTGGCAGATTAAAGAATTGTTTTCAAAAAAAAAAAGAATTGGTTTTTAACTAACATAAGATGAAATGCAGCTCCATGGAAACACTGATTTTCATACATAAAAATTCAAGTCTATTGAAAAATTTCTCAATTGGAATCAATTTACTGGGGGAGCTTCAACTCGGCACCAGGTAGGATGGATTTTACCCTGAGATTGTCACTGAACTGAACTGGTGGGGATAGGGAAGGGTAAAGGGATTGCAAGCCACCAGTATATTTAAAACTCTCCCCAGGTGGTCTTAACATATGGCCATAGGGGATCTGGGATTATAGTAGGGGTACTCAAACTTGAGCATGTCTTGAAAGGAAGTCTCCTTAAACTGTAGCTTGCTGGCTTTTCCCCTTGGTTACCCATAGGGTGTAGTGTGAGGTCTGAGAGTTGGTACTGTTAACCATTTCCAGGGGTAGTTGATAACTGCCAGCGCAGGCACCTCTCTTGGAGAATCAACTGATTGACAGCACTGGTTCTTAAATTTGATTTTCTTGACTCTATTGGGAACAATCTGGTGAGTTTTAAAGCTACTGGTGTCTAGATCCCACCTCCTGACACTGGGATTCATTTGTGGAGGGTGTTGTCTAGGGACTGGGGAATTGAAAGAAACCCCAAGTGATTACAAATTGAGAACCATTCACTGGAGCAAGTCTATCAGACTCCAGAAACAAAAGCTCTGGCATCATCTGGAAGCTCATTGGAAATACGGATTCTCAGGCTGTCTGTATTTGAGCAACATCCTCCAGGCCACATGATTAAAGACAAACACTACTGTCCTGAATAGACTTTTAAAAAAGCTCTTTGTTGATTGATTTATATGAGCACTTTAAAAAAATGAACAGCTTCTGATAGTT
>PVJH01017390.1:0-49035 GCA_004026705.1 Nesogale talazaci | reverse complement strand
GTAAATATCTTCTTTGGCAGAAAGGAGGATCTCCAAGCCTGGTCTAGAGAAATACTTCCCCTCATCAACTGCCCTGGAGGGGAAAAAACTGTGTATCACCAACCCTTCCCAAAGAAAACAAAATTACTTCAAATCATATGCGGAACAAAATAATGATTATAAGAATTTTCTTTATAAAATGGAACTTTAACTGAAAAAATATGCTAATTAATAAAAACTATCAGGATTATGTAGATATGTTTACATAAGTATTCAAGAACTGTTAGCGAATTCTCCCTGTTTTGTCAAATACAAAGCTATACATTAAGAGAAAAAATTTATTTAAAACAATATTTCCACAATCAAATGGAATAGTGCACTGGAAAAATCTGTGCACAAAACCTCTTTAAAGTGTTGAAGAACAAATATGACACTCTGAGGACTAAGGTGTACCTGAGTCAAGTCATGGTATTTTCAATCACCTCATATGCATGTGAAAGTTAGACCTTGAGTAAGAAAAAAATAAAAAAAAAAATAGATGAGTTGAATTATAGTGCTGACAAAGAATAGTGAAAATACCCTGAACTACCAGAGGCACAAACATCTGTCTTGGAAGAATTACAGGCAGAAGCTTAGGAGAAAGGGTGATGAAGACTTTGTCATTATCAGTACAGACCTGTAGCTAATAAAGTTCATCATCCGTGGTAAAGTAGAAGGTAATGAAAAAGAGGATGACCCTAAATGAAATGAGTTTGATACAATGACTGCAGTAACAGGTTTCAATCTCACAACTGTGAGGATGGTGAAAGACTGGACAGTATCTCTGCTATTGGTGAAAACACTAGCAGGAGTCTCTCACGACAAAGGGTTGCTAGGTAGTGACTTCGTGGCACCTAACATCAAAACAGAGATGTCAGGGTTAACATATCTAAAAGTAACTCAGTTACAGAACTCTAGTATCAAAGAAAGGTTATCATATGAGTTTTAGAGTTCTAACAAGAAAATGTTTGAATAAGAATAAAATCATACCCTTAAACTGCAATAATAATCAGCAAGTATAAAAGAAATAGAGCCTGTATCAAAACACATCAAACTTGAAAACTAATGATAACTCTAAGAATCTCTAATTATAATGTCGATTACCCAGACTTACTAAGTAGTAAGTATATTTAGACATTTTATACCTCAGAACATCTATTTCATCTTTTAGGGCTCTTGTTTCTTCAGCAAGACTAGTTAATTCATCATTCCTGTGTTGAAATTCAATTAGTTGCTTTTCAAGTTCTTCACAGTGAACACGGTAATCATCCTTTGCAGCTTCAAGCCTTATGTAAAAAAATATTTATAGTGAAATTAACACACATTTCTTTTCCATATGAAACATGAGCTTACTAGCAAGATATACTTGGGAAAAAGGTGTTACTTATAATTCTACAATCAAGAGGCAAGGCTTGGCTTTGAGACAGACTTAAGAAGTCAGCATAATATTCTTAATTTTCATTTTCTGAAACACCATGCTTGACTTTTATCATTTTAATTTCTAATTATAAACATAAGATGGGTAAGATATATATGCAAACTACTCAGATATGTAAACCCAAAACCAAACTCATATACAGCTGATTCTGACTCACAAGTGGCCATATGTAAGTTTTCCAAGGCTGGCACTTGTTGTGGGAGTGCACAATCTCATCTTTTTTCCTGCAGAGTAGGACATGGGTTTGAATGGACAACCTTATGGAAAGCAGCCCAAATGCCTAGCCCACAGCGCCACCAGGGCTAAGAATGAATACTTCAAACCCCATAGCAACAAAAACTAAAATAATAATTCAAATAAAGTGCTTAGGAATTATTTGATTCACCCAACAGAATGCAAGAAAGGGAGAACAAAAGACTGTGAAAAAAAAAGTAAAAGCAAAATGATAAACCTAAATACAACAATTACAAAAAAGGTAGATATTATCAAGGCATAAAAAGAGCGCAGATTAAATATATACTTCAAACTTATGGAAGTAATCCCTTCATTAGAAAAACATTTCATAAATACATATACACATAATAAAAGTGTAAAACTAAAAGAAGCCCTAGTGGTCCTAGGGATTGAGTGTTAGGCTGCTATTCAAAATGACCAGCAGCTCTGTCTGCGGAAGAAAGAAGAGACTGTCTGCTCTAGCAAAGAATTACAAGTCTCAGAAAATTTTTATATATGTACCTCTGTGAGTCAGACTTGTCTTGCTGGCAATGGTTAAAATACATGAAACAAAGTTGCCAGAGCAAAGGTAGAAATTCACAAATACAAATCACTGGGAAGATTTTAATACTGGTCATTCAATCACTAAGGAGAAATTGTTAAGTGCTTGGCTGTTAACTAACTGATAATGTTAGCAGTTGAAACCTCTTCAAAAGCTCTGGGCACAAAGACTTGGCAATCTTATCCCACAAGGATTACAGCCTAGCAATTCTACTCTGGCACAGGAAATTGATGAGACAGAAAAACAAAAAACAAAACGAAAAACAAAAAAATTCAACAGCAACAACAAATAAAAATATCAGGAATATACAGGCAACATGAACAATATTAGCCAAATGATCTTCTAATTGTCATGCATGGAACACTTCACCAGCAAATTATAGGATACAAATTCTTTTCAAGTACACATGGAAGATTTATCATAATAAAGTATATGATTATTTTATTTCATAAAAGGGGAGGGCTCTCTGAGATAATGGGAGGGAAGGAGAGAAGGAGAGGTAAAGATAAAAAAGAGTGCTCGAAAAACATTTTTTTTAAAAAGAATTTTAGAAAGAGAACCTGGCATACTTGATGAATTAGGATATAGAAATGGTAAATAAGTATGTAAAGGAGCTCGGTTCATCATTAGTTATCAGAAAAATCAAATCAAGGCAACAACGAGATACTACTAAAAGAGTCCTGGTGGTGCTGTGTCTTTGGCTGCTAAATGCTGGCGTCAGCAGTTTTCTGCTCCCAGAAAGACTTAAACAGTCTCAGAAAGCCAAGGGAGCAATTCTGTCCTAGCCTATAAGGTCATGAGGAGGTAAAACTGACTCAAGACAGCGAGGGGTTAAACAGAGAGACTGGTAAAATCAAATACTGGTATAGAGGCAGTGCAACTTGAAATCTCAAACACTGCCCATGGAGATGTAAAATGGTATGTCCACTTGGAAGATGTTTTGTCAGTATTTTTCAAAATTAAATATACTCAGATTGAGTATATGTAATGCCAGCACAAGTTACTGACCATGAAAAGTGAAATAGTAAATTCACAAAAACTTCCCAATGTTCATACGAGCTTGAAACCCATGGGCCCACAGAAAATGCATAAAATGTTATATATATGACGATTTCCTATGAGGGGGCGGTACCCAGCAATAAAGACAAAGGAGTAACTGAGACATTTAACACCATGGCTGCACCTCACAAATAAGTCACCAAAAAGAGCTCATTCGACATAATTCAGTACCAAATTTAGGGAGAATCCAATAGGACCGTGGAAGAACATTAGAATTAGATGGTCTCTACAGCAGTGTTTCTGAAAATGGGTGATACCGTCCGTCTCCCTGAGCAGCACAGGATACTCCAGGTGGGTGCAATAGCAGATTCCTACACTTTACTCCATATTGTGAGCTGTAGTGTAAGTTTGTAATGGTCAAGGAAGCAATGAGACAAAATGGCTAATTTTGATCAAAATACTCTGATTTAAAAGCCCTGGTGGCATGGAGGTTACACTTTCGGCTGCAATCCACCAGGTCACCTTTTCAAAATCACCAGCAGCTATGGCAGAAAGAAAGACAGGACTTTCTATTCCCATAAAGAGTTAAAGTTTCAGAAATTCACTAAAGTAGTTCTACCGACCTGTCTTACAAGGTCACTAAGAATCGGCACCTACTTTATGGCAGAGAGTCTGATTTATGTTCTGGTTATTTAAGAGCATTCTTGTTCATTGGTAGTACACGATGCAATACAGAGATACAAGTCAGAAATTGGTGGAAGACAAGGATATCTCCAGCTTACCTTCAAATGCTTCAGAAAAGAGAGAAATGCTTATTTGTATAAACATACACATAATAAAATATAGGGGTAATGTAAAATGTGTTTATATTAAAGTATACAGGGATAAGGTTAAATCTGAATAAATGGTATTAAGACATTTCTTGTACAATTCTTGCAACTTTAAATGATTATGACACAAGAATCAAGATTCACTGCTATTAATCCTAATTCAACTCAGTGACCCTATATCGTTTCCAAGGTTATGATTTTTACAATATCAGATTGCAACATTCTTCATCCATGAAGCAGCTGGTGGATTTGAATCATTGACCTTTGGTTAGCACCCGAATGTTTACACAACGTACGGCTCACAGTCCCTTATATTCAAAGAAAACAACTCCAACAACAAAAGTATAATTAGAGTACTGGCCCTTAAACATGAAGGGATCAGTGGCTAGCATACAGGAGATAACCAATGTTCATAGTTAGTAAGAATAGGAGGCTGAGCCCCGGTGGCGTAGTGGTTGTGCACGGGACTGCGGCCCACTGGGTCAGAGGTTCAATTTCAGCTCCACGGAGCAAAGGCTGGGCCTCCTACTCCCACCACCTGAGGGCAGTGATGGCTAAAAAAATGAATAATAAAAAAAAAAAGGATAGGAGAGGAGCATTAAATAAAGAATAGGAGAGGAGCATTAAATATTTTTTCATTTATTTATTTTTTTGATGCCTAAAAAAATAATAAAAAAAAATCGGAGAGGAGCATTAAATAAAGAATAGGAGAGGAGCATTAAATATTTATTTATATATTTTATTTTTTTTAGGCATCACTGCCCTTAGATGGTGGGATTAGGAGGCACAGCCTTTGCTCCTGGGAGCCGGAATGGAACCTCCATCCCAGTGGGCCGCAGTCCCGCACACAAAGACTACGCCACCGGGGCTCAGTCCGCATTAAATATTTTTAAAGAATATATGAAAGTAAAAATCATCTCTTTGATAGTTCTCATTATTTTGGAGCTCCTTCTCCAGTATAAGAAACTTACTATTCCCCTGTCTTCATCAGCAATCATACCCTTTTGTGCAGTCCTGTTACACTTGTTTATAGTCTCTCAGCTGAATTATATGATGTGGAATTGTTTTTACAAGTATCTTCAGTTTGACAAAGGAGATTATAACCCTCATGAAGGCAGGAACCATCTTGTCTGGTATCCTTATCAACTTAATCACATGCTTAAAAATGGTTAGTAAATTGTTGTTCATGTTATTATTACTTTAAAGCTATCAGCTTAACAGAACTCTATTAGAATGACTTCCTTTGAAAATGCTACCTGAAGTTTTCTTCCTGTAATTGTTCTAGTTGCAATTGTGCATGAAAATACTTTTTCGCAACCATTGTATTCGGATCATCAAAAGATCCATCCAATTGATCAAGTTTCTCATTCATCATCTCATTCTCAGAAACCAAGGAGTTCTTTTCATCTTGAAGAGCAGTTACCTAAAGAACAAATAAATACACAGCATCAGCATAAATAACAAAAAATATTCTTAAGAGTCTCATTCTGACTAAGTCTTTTGGTTCCTCAGACAACATGATTTCCACGAATGTCCATGAAGCTAGATTCACATTAAAAAGTCAAGTAGAAATTAATACACATCAGAAGCAAACTAAGAACATATTAAAAATGTGAAGTCTGTCTAAGTTTTAGGAAGAAGGTATTTTTAAGATTCTTAAATTTGACATACCGTAACTATATAAAGCTATTTCAGTTCCATAGTAGAAAAATATCAGTCTTATTAATACATATTCAGAGGAAACCATATTTAGTTAATTAATCAGTAACTGAAAGCAGTACTATATTCATTTTTTTTGTTTGTTTTTAGGCATCACTGCCCTCTGGTGGTGGGAGTAGGAGGCGAGCCTTTGCTCCTGTGAGCTGGAAATGAACCTCCATCCCAGTGGGCCACAGTCCTGCACACAACCACTATGCCACCAAGGCTCAGCCCGTTATATTCATTTTTACCATGAACGTGTTTGCTTATGTTTTAAATGGGCAGAAATGTGTGTGCTTAACACCTTATCAAAAGTCAGCAACTGGGTTTATTTAAACAGTTTTACTGACATATAATTTAAAAAACCATAAATTTCAATGGTTTAAAGATATTAAGAGTACTACAATAATCAACAGTCAATTTTAGAACATTATCTTCATTCTTGTACTCAGTATAATTAACTCATTTTCTCCCAACTTCACCTCTATAACTCTAAGCAACAATGAATCTAGTTACTGTTTCTACAGATTTATCTTGGATTTTTAAAATTCACATTTTTGAAACAGACTTGATTACTTTGGTTTTGTTACTTTCCCACTTAAAAACATTCTCAGGATCTTATAGCTGAGACTGTGACCATAAGTGTATATATGTTTTTAGCATGGAGAGTTAAAGAGGTAGAGAGCTATAACATAAGGATGCGCATCCATGTTTATCACAGGAGTACTCACGATATCATAAAGATGGAAACAAACTACTAGTCCAATGGCAGGAATGGAAAAATATATTTTGGCATATACACACAATGGAATATTATCCGACATTAAAAACCAATGATGAATCTCTGAAATACATTATGATATGGATGAAACCTGGAAGAGATTATACTGAGTAAAATAGTTGAAAACAGAAGAAATTATTGTATGAGACCACTGTTATTTTAAATGTCTAGAATGATTTCAAAACTAAAAGAAACAGACTCTCATGATGACTCTCTGTGTGAGGGGAAAGTGCAAAAAGGAAGAGGCAAGCAACAGGTGTTATATGGGAAAAGGGGTAAATAATATCCAATCAGAGTGAGGTTGGGGGTAAAATTGATGGAAACAGGGCGAGACAATGGGTGCACTTTCATCTAATTGAAAATAAAAAGTGAAAGAACAACAAAAATGCTGGCTGCTAGATTGTTGTAGTGAAATGAACTGCATGTTGCTGTGATGCCGGAAGATATGCTTTCATATACCAGCAGGGTCATACACAGAACACAAATTGCAATGAGCTTTCCATTACAAAGCAGAGTAGAAAGAACAACCTGATGGGCTACTTCTAAAAAAATTAACAGGTAAAAACATTCTGAACAACAGTAAAACAATATCTGATATAGTCTCATAAGATGAGTTCCTCAGGTTGAAAGGCACTCAAAACACGACCAGAGAAGACTTAACAGAGTCAACCTTAATGATACAGATGGAGCAAAGCTTTCAGGAAATGTACCTGTTTATGTGACATGACTCAGAATAAGACAATACAGCAGTAAATATTTATTAATAATTGGAACATTATTTATGAAATGGAATACATAAGGATTGATATCCCTAAGGCATTAATAACAAATTATCATTAGTCATTTCAAATCAATCATATGGTCTACTATGCCAGGAATGAAGTAACATGTTGTCATGGATAGATTTTTTTTTTTTTCTGATCAAGTCTCGTTTATTGGGGCAAAACTCAGGGTATATATAGCCAATGGTCAGGAGTAAAGGTCACAGCACATGCCATGAATAGATTTATGATAGAATCATATTCATATGCCTTTAAGAAAGGTAAAATAACTGTTAAAATTTATGCACAAATTAATGCCAACAATAAAGAAACTGATTATTTAGACCAACTTTTGAAGTCTGAAATTAATCAAATATGAAGCCAATATGGACAGGTAAATACAGAAAATGATCAGACAAAAACTAGAAACAAAAGGGGTTTATTTTCCATACCTGCATATCTAGTTCTTGGCATCTTTGTCTCAACTCTTCTTTCTCTGCTAGTGCTTCCTGAAGTTCTTCCAAGGCCCTTTTAAGCTAAAATACCAAATGGCACAATTCTTAGTAAATCACATTTTGACAAAATAAGAAAAAAACACTTTTCATACAATACATTTACAATGGTATTAAAAATGCATTTTATTTATCAATTAACAAATTGCTCTGAATTTGTTGGCTCTATGTGAATAGTATTTGTATATCTTCACTGACATTTATGGGTAAGGTCTCGAATTACATAGAAAGGGGGAACAAACTTCAGGGATCTACATACAATCTCTTCTCTGGGGTATGGGCAACAGGGAAGTGAGTGAAGGGAGACATTGGACAGTGTATGATATGAAAAAGTAATAACAATTTGCAAATTATTAAGGGCTCATGGGGGAGGAAGAGGGAGGGAAGGGAAATATGGGGAGCTGGTACTGGGAGCCTAAGTGAAGGGAGGATGTTTTGAGAGCGATGATGGCAACAAGTGTGCAAATTTGGCCTGCATACAATCGATGTATGTATGGATCGTGATGAGAGTTGTATGAGTCCCCCCAAAAAATGATTCATTTAAAAAAAAAGGGAGGGGGGAGAGGAGCTTATACCAAGGATTCAAGTGGAAAATATTTGGAAATAGAGCAACGTGTGTATAAATACGCTTGATACAAATGCTGTATTGAATGTTATAAGAGCTATAAGAGCCCCCAATAAAAATCAATGGGAAAAAAATGACATAAATCCTATGAAATATTTAACAAAAAAAAAACTGTAGAGAAAGCACTGTTTTATTTCGTCTTGGATAAATTTAGAAAGAGTACAGCATATTTAAGGCAAAAATATACTTTTCAGTGACAAACTTTTTCCTTATTTTATGACTGTTAAGAATTTACACAACACAACATTTACCACTTGAATTGTGCTGCATGTGAAATTCAGTGATATTGATTGCATAACTCTTTGAGTTATGCAAACATTTTCATTCTCCTTTTCCTGAGTTGTTCCCTCTCTAGAACACAAACTCATGGCTAAGATTCCTATTTAATTTTTCAAACTGGGGCTGCATCTTTGACTTCAAATAAACTCGTATAGTTCCCCCCCCCCCCACTTTGGCACTGCCCTCTGGTGGTCGGAGGAGCTACCCAATGCTGCTCTTGAGAGCCGCCGCTGGATTTGAACTGCCAAGCCCACGGCCACAGTCCCACACTCAACCACTTACACCACCAAGGCTCAGTCGTCGTATAGTTCTTTAAAAGCTTAATGCTCAAAGAAGGTTAGTTTTTATTAGTTAAGCCAATTTGGGTTTAAGACTTATAGGACATTTTTTTGGGGGGGGTGTTAAAGTTTAAAGATTTATCACAAGGTAATACTTTCAGCAGTTAATCTCTATAGCTCGAGAAAGTATGGGGTCAAAGAGAATTTTAAATTCTAGTATAGATGTTTGCTCTTTTGGTCAGGATTCTTCTGTAGAAACTTTGATCATAATGCTCAGCTCAGTAATGACACCACTATCTTCTGGCTTCATGCCTAAGGAAGCAGTTGTTCATGGAGGTCCTACATTCCCTATTTTCCTACTAAACCAAGATCCAAATCTCATGAGGTTTTCACTCAGACCTAAATAACTTTATTTACTATTCTCTCTCTTTTTTTTCTGGCATTGTTGTAAATCTGTCACAAAGCTTCTGCAAATTCAATGTTTTCGCTTTTTTAGGTGTATAACCTGAAAGAGATTACAGTAATCAGCTGTACAACTATTGCCTTAATCAATACCATTTGAAAAAAAATAATTTTCTAGATGAATGGTGACAGAAGAAACAAATTTCTACCATTGTATATAACATAAAAAATACTTGAGACACTTATTTCTCCTCTTATCCTTTCCCTTTAGTGTTAGGGTTATATAGATATAACAGGGATGCTTTTCCCTTCATGCTAAATTGTTATTTAGCACTACCAGGAAAAGAGCCTTAGTTAAATACAGAGTTCATGAGATGTTTCTTCAACATCAAGAGAAATGCTTGATATAGTGATAAAACTGTATTTCCTTAGTGGACGAAGCTTAAATTTAAATTCAGCATTTTAAACATTTCTCTACTGTTTAATTCTATAACCAAATTACCAAATAAATATTACAAGTGTTAGATGCAAAGTTCAATCACATTCAACTTAGAGCAGGATAAACTTACACTTCATATTGGCAGAAGAACTGCATTACTGTGTTCCACATTTCCCTGACACACAGAAATACCTACCTGCTGCTCTAATTCACCAACAGTATCATTTGTAGGAGAGTTCAATATTTCTTTACTCATCAACTAGGAAATAAAAATAATAAAATTAAGTACAAGTAATATGCTTCTTGCAGAAAAGAAATATTTAAATGGGAGTAAAACCATTTACATTTATTTTCTTGCTTTAATTTGATCCTTATAACATTCAATTAAACATTTCATTATAAGTCTATATTAAATAATGCAATGTTCATGCTCTATATTAGTGAACATATAAGAATGCTTTAAATATGTAAATAGATTTAAAATATTTTTACACAGAAAGGGAGGCATTATATAGCTAAAAAAAGTCCTGTAACAGGATATAGCAGACAAATGCATATAAGTGTGATATTTCAAGTCCAAACAAATGATGAAAACTCAGAACACACGGACTGCTTCAGTCCTGTATATATCCTTCTAAATTATGTCCCTTCCAGCAAACAGAGCTTTCTCACAGCAGTCCTTCACTCTACTTTGTCTCACCTTTTAGCCAGATGTTAAGAATCAGTCTTTTGAATCACAAACTCTTGGTCAAGCAGGAAAGTAAAAACTGCTTTAATCTGGGTTGTTTGTCTTCAAAACCTAAACACTCCCATATTTGCTCACATATTTAAGATCCAAAAAAGACGGTTGATTTAGATAAACAAGCACTGAAATCTCAGAAAAGATTACTGTTGGAGAAATTAAAATTTCATCTGGGCAGATATACTGTACTTAGCTGAAGTTATAAAATGAAATTGAATTAATATATTAGTAGTCCATCAACTGACTTTTAAATTGCAGAGATCAAAAATGGATTTGAAGACCCTTTAAAGTATTTTCAGAAAAAGAAGATACCCTGAGCTAAAATAAGTAAATGGCCGCAAAGGGTAAGTTTATACAAAGAGAAAAAAAAAAAATAGGCTAGTGAAAATTTTTGTCATTCTTTTAGAATTCTCATGCAGACATGAATAACACAACTTACCTCTTGAATAGCAGTCATGACCACGTGCTGGACAGACTCTTCCAAAGTCATTATATTTTGAATATGTTCTATGATTAAAAGAAATCATCTTAAAAAAATCTAGTTAAAACCCACAGTATATTGAACCACCCAAATAATACAACTTGAAAGTTCATTAGAACAAGTCATTCTTTGTGGAATTAATGATTTTTCCACTGAGAAAATTTAAGTTTATAAAATAGTCATGGTAACATTTTAAAATATTTTCATTTGTCTTAAAGAAGAAATATTCTGAATTTCTTAAAAGGAAGGAAGACAAAAATTACACTTAATCTTACAATTATAAATTTGTCCCCTTTTTGCTAAATATTAAATATCAGTAAAGGAATTTATCACCTGAAGAAGCCTGGGTTAGGATTTAAGGGCTGTATATTTATTTGTGAAAAAATAAATTTAAAGTTTCATGTCACAGTGAAATCATGACTCAAAATCAATGAGTATAAGACTGAGTATCCATTGTATCCCAAGAACTAAAGAAAAGAGACTAGAGAGTGACTATTAAGATTATACAGCTTATACTATAGCCAGTGAATAGGCATCATAGATTATGGATACCAATGGGATACTGAGGATTTTAGAATCAAATAGGCTGGAGGCCAGGCATTCATTTGGTCTTTTATTCTTGTGTGCTGACATCAAACGTAAGAGCACATTTGTGGGACTGAGCCCCGGTGGCATAGTGGTTGTGCATGGGACTGCAGCCCACTGGGATGGAGGTTCAATTCCAGCAGCAGCTCCACAGGAGCAAAGGCTGGGCCTCCTACTCCCACCACCAGAAGGCACTGATGCCCAAAAAACAAAAAAGAAAACAAAAACAAACAAACAAACAAATCCTTCTTTGGATTGCCATATGGGTTGTTTCTAGAATCTAAGATGATTGATATTCACTTACCTTGCTTCTTTTCACAATTGATGGCACAACCTAAAATTAGTTGGAGCAACCTCCCAAGTTCCACTGAATCTGAGCATTCGGTTATTTGGCTTAAATCAGGGATAAGGTCTTCAGATATCTGCTGCCCCAAAAACTGCAGTATCAAACAATAAATTAGGATCACTCATTTGCGTAGGCTACAAAGAAATAACTGCATTGAATTATCACAAATAAATGGTAAATAAATTCATAAAAATGGCTCAGCAAACTAACAAATAATGAACCCATTACTACATATTAAAACTTGTTTTTTATCCAAACACCTAAATTTTTAATAAGCAACCAAAAGACACTAAAATAGGTTTAATATTAAGAGCTGTAAGAGCCCCCAGTAAAATGATCTTTTGGTGCCACTGTCAAAGAGAATTTCTAATTGAAGGAAGGCATCTCTAACTTAAAATACTATGAAAAAAATTTATGATCCACTAAATGACAAGCTTATATCAAGTTAAAGGACATAGTATCTTGAATATAGTAAACTACAAGAAAACTACAATACATATTGCCAAACTTCTAAAAATAAATAATCTAGAGATTAATAACCCCTGGTCTTAGGTTTCATTGCGTTCAATGTATTAGAGTAAGTTGTGTTGATATTTCTAAAAGTTTCAAAATGCACTTTAGGCAATACATGCAAACTTTAAGAGTTCCCTTAACATTTTTGGAATACATTTCTACTGTAATTGTGAGATTAAAGATAGAAATAATAAGTATATAATAGCAAACACACCAAAAAGGTTTCAATTATTAAGTAATAAGATGCCTGAGAAAGAATTGTCTTTCTACAAGCTACTTTTCTAGATAACTTTTTTTGATACTGAATAAGAAACAAACTTGTATCTAATATGATTTTTATAGTAGCTTCATTTAGCTATTTTCCCAATTCTTAGAAAGGAAAATCTTCACGATATACCCTTACTATTGTTTATAAGGAAAAGAAATTGTCAAAATAAGAGAATATCTTAAATACAAAAATACATCACTTTAATAAATCTGCTTTATAGTACGTATAAATTAAAATGGCAT
Source organism: Nesogale talazaci (assembly GCA_004026705.1). Taxonomy (NCBI): domain Eukaryota; kingdom Metazoa; phylum Chordata; class Mammalia; order Afrosoricida; family Tenrecidae; genus Nesogale; species Nesogale talazaci. The sequence continues at coordinate 36,023 of PVJH01017390.1, read as the reverse complement.
AAAAATGAAGGTCTTAAAAATCTATCAATTTTAAGAGCATGTGTATAAATATAAACATGCATATGCTCAAGGGGGTATCCCCCCAAAAAAAACAGAGTTCTTTTTCAAAGCTATGTATTTCAATTTTGTTACAAAACAACCTTATCACCTTTAAAGTACTCTCCATTACGCTAACTACATTTGTCATATCTGCGATTCCATTCATGGAAACATGTTTCAAACTCATCTGTTTGGATGGCAGAGAGCACTTTTCTCATCTTATTCTTCACCTCTTTATGTTATCAAATCACTGTTCTTTCACGTCCCTTTTCATGCGTGGAAACAAAAAGAAGTCACATAGAGCAAGGTCAGGTGAGCATGGTGTGTGGGACAAGTAAGACCCAGTGGTTTTTGCCAAAAAAACTAGTACACAGAGATGACTGCATGAGAAGTGCATTGTCATGGTGGCAAAATCAATCCTGTCTACCACAAACCAGGCCTTTTTTGCCACATGCTATTGTGCAATCTTTTCAGAACCTCTAAACAGAAAGCTTGATTAACAGTCTGATCTGGTGGAATGAACTCCAAATGCACTGTCCCCCTCATATCAAGAAAACAAATGAGCATCATTTTGATCTTTGATTTCACTTGATGAGTTTTTAAGAGTGAGGAGATGATTTCTTGGGTTTGAAAGAATAGTACCATGTCTCATCACCAGTAATAACCTTGGGGGGAAAAGTGGGGGTCACTTCATAGCAGTTCTTTCAAAGTATAGCATGCTTCCACTCAATGCTCTTTTTCTTCTGGTTAAGTCAGAAACCAAGATACAGATTTTGAAGTGACCCAAATCTTCTATTAAAATTTGCTGAACCAAGCTCCAAGATAATTTCTCTGTCTCTTTAATGGTCCATTGTCAGTCTTTGAGCACAAGTGCATGAAATCTGTTGTCTGTTAGGGTGCTGATGGTCATTCAGAATGAGGTTTGTCTTCAATCATCACTGCACCTTTTTTGATACAAGAAACTACTGGTATACATGAGTTTTTCCCATATTACTAGCCTTATACGCTGTGTTCAGCACCACAACAGTTTTTGTGGTATTTTTCCCTAGCAGAAAACAAAATTTCATAGCCGCATGTTGTTCTCTTAAATATGCCATCACAAAAAACGAGGGTTGGGCTGAGCCCTGGTGGTGTGGTGGTTGTGTGCAGAACTGCGACCCACAGGGGTGACGGTTCAAATCCAGCAGCAGCTCTCCAGGAGCAAGGCTGGGCTTCCTACTCCCACCAGGGCAATGATGCCACACACACACACACAAAACCAGGGTCAAGCTAAACTGCTTTTACAAAAACATTCACTGTGATCAGAAAACCTCAATAAGTTGCATGATGCTAGCCTAGTGAGAAAATGCATACTGTGAAAGTTCCATCCAGTGCAGTTGTTTTTCATTTCTTTTTGGGGGGGTTTATCACCTCATATACAGAATATTAGTTTAAAATATATTCTTAAATTTTAAGTGTTATAAAAAGTACTTTGTATTTAAATTTACATACCTCATGATAATAGCTCATAATTCCTTGAAGAACCTTCTTTAAATTATTAGTCTAATTTGGGAAAAAATAAGAAATTCTTATTTTCTACTAAGAGGGAAACACAATTTATGTAATGGTAAAACTTTTTTCTATAAAAAATGAAACAAAAGCTAAGTATTAGAATTTTATAAATGCAAATATATGATATTTTTATACATGAGCAATCTAATCACAGATTAACTAAAACAAAAAGTCTTTAAACTTATATATTTAAGGTAGCATGCTTCTATTTAAATTGAGTTACAACAATTGCAATCTCTACTCTAATGACATTTATAAGCACATCTATCTTCAGTCATGAGCAACCAGTAAGGTCTAGACCAAATCTCCTCTTATAGAATACAAGACAAAATACCAGGAACAACTCTTTTCAAACTTATATATTCTATATTTTCAAGAAACATAGAATTCTATTGAGAGAAGGAAAACCAAGATGAGCCCTAGGCTATACCCAGCTGTCTGTATAAAGGTGATTTTCAGAAAGAAGAACAAGGACATTGAAACTAAAAAGCCTGATGTTCTCACTGAGTTGCAATCATAAGACATCAAACACTTAGGTAGGCTAATGAGACCAGTCTTTGTGAATGAGTCAAGTAAAGAGATGAGAGCTCAGCTGATAAATAAATCAAGATATCTGGATAGTGGATTTCTTGATTTTGACTAAATATAAACTTACATGTACATGAGTTAAATACAACAAGATTTAAAAGCAAAAAAAAGTTTTATGGAAAGAAAACTGAGAAATGTAAGCTTAATAAAGTGCTGAAAATAGTTAATACAGTGAAATGACTAAAAACAGGGTAAATGGCATCATATATAAAGAGGAAAAATAGGTAAAAACTACAGATTTCTCATCAGAAAATTATCAAATCTGAATACAGTTAAATGACATTTTTAACAGAGTGCAAGACAAAAAATTATTAAACTCCCATTCTATATTGAGCAAGAATAACTTTTAAAAATGAGGGCAAAACTAAGGCTTTTTGCCTGTCTTGTATAGGTTAGCACCCCATTTCACCCTCCCATCTCCCTGCTCCACTCCCCACCTCAAAAAAACAACAACAACAACAGGTACAAGTCTAGCAAAAGAAAAACAAAAAGGGCTGAGACCCGGTGGCGGCTTAAGTGGTTGAGTGCGGGACTGCAGCCCTCGGACTTGGCAGTTCAAATCCAGCAGTGGCTCTCAGGAACAGCGCTGGGTAGCTTTCCATGACCACCAGAGGGCAGTGATGGCAAAAAACAACAACAACAAACAAAAGAAAAGCGAAAAAACAGGTACAAGTCTAGCAGGGATCCTGAGAGAGATAAAATCTGGGTTTGTTTAGAGGGTTGCTAATCTGTTACAAGATAAGCAGGATAGGCAATCTTACAGAGACAGCGATTTGAATGTCATTTCCCGGGCCAGGCGGGGGGAGGTGAGTGGTACAGGGGAACAGTAAGAGTTTTAAAATTAATTATAAGGAAAGTGTAGCTTTTCTGGTGATAGTTGATCAACTGGATTGTAAATGAGAGGAATTACTGAGAGGTGAATGACAAATAAAAATGATAGTGGGTAAGGGGAAAAGGGAAGAAAGTAGAGGAAAGTAAAAAATATATATGCAAATATATGAATATAGGTTATTTGTTTGAATATGTGTGTGTATGTGTGTGCATATATAATATATATATATGAAAATAAGTAAGGGAGCAAGTGGACTTTGGGTCACTACTTAAATCTTAGAACAAGAATAGTTTGTTCTAATAATGTGCTATTGTATGACACTCACATTCCTGACACGATAGCTGAAGACAAAATGGGTGGATAAGCAAAAGTGGTGAAAAAAAGCTGATGGTGCCCAGCTCTTAATAAAGACTTGTAGTTAAACAACAAGCCATCTAGCAGGGAAGCAACAAAGTCCACATGGAAGAAGCACACCAGCCTTTGTGATCATGAGGTGCCAGTGGGAAAAGGTACCAGAACTTAAAGAAAAGCAATGAAATCCACGTGAAAGGGCAAAGTAGAGGACTAACTATAGTGGAGAACCATAACCTACATATAAAGTAATCGAACACTCCCTCTCAGAAGAGCCACATGGAAGGGATGATAAATCCAGGGTGAACCATATAACTGTCCTCTAGTTCTTTATAATAGTTCTTCCTCTTACTACTATGGTTTTTATTTGCTTAACCTCATTAATCTTGTTAGACTTGCCTGTGTTCATTTTTATATTTAAGATTTCCCAATACAAGAAAGTCAAATTAAATAACACTTCATTATATTAATAGGAATAAAAAGTTTCCCTGAGGGTTCTGGGGGGAAGGGCGGGGGGTGGAAAGGGAAGAAGAGGGAGCTGACAGGATTGATGACTATGTGAATGTATGAATGACTGAATGAATGTTCCTGAGAGGAAGTAGGGGATAGAGGGGAGCTGATATCAAGAAGTTCAAGAAGAAAAAAATGTTTTGGGGCTGAGCCCCGGTGGCGTAGTGGTTGTGCGCGGGACTGCAGCCCACTGGGACAGAGGTTCAATTCCAGCAGTGGGGCTGGGCCTCCTACTCCCACCACCAGAGAGCAGTAATGCCAAAAAAAAAAAAAATGTTTTGAAACTGATGGTGGTTGCAACTGTATAATACTTCTTGATGCAAATGAACTATGGAACGTTATAATACATGTAAGAGTTCCCAACAAAATGATTAAAAAAAGAAAAACTTTAAACTCTTAGGAGAGTTAAAAATATGATTTGGTTTGTTTTAACAAAATTAAGTAAACAAAGGCTTTTTACAGAGTGGAAAATGCTGAGAAAGCATTTGCACTACCAGAAATATTACAGGAAGTTTTTAAGGCAGAGTTCTTAAACCAATACTCAAGGGAAATGTGGAACAACACCAAAGAGTCAAAAACTCATATAAAGTCATATTTATGGATAAATATAAAATATAATATCGTTATTTTTAATCTCATGAAGAGTGCTGACTGAATTTTTAAATATATCATGAGGATTATAATATATATAGAAGTCACTATTATACCAACAAATAACAGAGCAGAGAAAAACCAATTGTATTTATAAGATATTATATATGAAGAAGTATTTTTCCATTGCTATTACTGTATTATCTTATATCAAGATAGAATGTATAAAATATAAAGATGCATACAATGACCTTAGATACACCACTAAAAATACAAGAGAAGCCAATAAAAATTATTTCATCATAAAATAGTACATATATTAAATCCAAAAGGAAGCAAGCAAAGAAGAAGCAAAGAGAAGACAAAAGAAACAAACAAGGTACTTGATTTAAATCCAATCATATTGAGTAGATGTGCCTACACATTCTATTATGAGACTGAAGAAATCCAGACATAAAATATTTTCAATATAAAGTTACAGACAGATTAGAACAGGAAAATTTGTACAAACAACAAGCATAACAAAACTGAAGTGCCTATATTAGTATCAGACAAATTAGCAGACTTAAAAAAAAGAATATACTCAGGGTTAGAGACATTTCTTAATCAGAAATGGCTTCTTCATTTATTGAAAAGACATAAAACATTTAGTGTGTATAAACTTGGAAACAGAGATTCAAAATATACAAACTAAAAATCAACAGAACTGAAAGAGAAAAGAGAAAAATCCATAATTATTCTTAGAGATTTAAGGAATGCCCTTTCCATAACTGATAGAAAAAACACGAGGATTTAAAAATTCTAACCAAGTATTCTTCCCATGCATTCTGTGTACCTTTATTCTCCAGTTGTCACCAACATCCTCTTTGATTCGGCTTAACCAAGATTCATTGAACCACGCTATGTCACTGAAAAACAGGAAAGCAAAAAATTAAGATGTCTGTATTTGGTATGTAAAAAAATAAAATAAAATAATTTTATATTGTAAGTTTGCCCTAAATATGTAACTATTATTTAAATGAATCTGCTGTTATTTTGTGATTCTTAAGGATTTCACTTACGAGATTACTCAAAGTCATTAACCCCTTCATCTTAACACATTTACTACATAGTTCATGCTAGACTCTGCTGGCAGGAAGATGTGAAAGTTCCAATCCTAAAGGGATAAAAAAATTTGAAAAACCCAACATCTTACTAATTGTCAACTTCACTGTGCTTGACATCTTTTCAGAATGCTTCATTTAACTCTCACAGTGATGTGACAAAGGGTCTACCATTATCCCCGATCTTCGTCTTCAGGAAACTGAGAATGAAAGTAATTTGTCCCAAGTGGCATGGACTGCATACGTGATAATGTCCAAAATAAGTCTTTTTTATTGCAATCAAATAGAATGTGTTTAACTTAGAAATCTACACTGATAAGGTTAGCCTTAATTAGAAATAAACTCCTATAACATTTTTCATAGCCAAGGTAAAGCATTGCTAATTAGATTTTATGTATTTAATAAGTTTTTTAAAACATTACTTAACCATAGAGAGTGAAATACATTACTAAATTAGGTATTTTAAATAAGTTAAATTTTTGCTGAGTAAAGAATCCAGAAACAGTAACAAAGATGAATAATTTACTAGTCTATTAGCAAGGATCCCTGATGAGATAGGGGTTAGGCGGAAAGGCCTTGATCTCCATGGCCGGTGGCTGGAAACCAGCGCGCGGTGCACACTGGACTTTCTACTCCTGTAAAGAGTTCCACTCTCTGAAACTCACAGGGGGTTGCTACGCGTCATCACTGACACGATGCCCATGAGTCTGGCTTCACGAGGAAAATAAATACAATGGGGAATAGTCAGAAGCACACGTACATACACTCAAAGGAAAACCTGATTTTTTAATTACAATTTTTATTGACTTTGAATGCTTATTAATTGCGAAATACTGACTTTCTTATTTGCAATGTAATGTTACCTCACATTAGGTTTCCATACAGTGACAATTATAGTTTATGCATACAAAGTAGGACCAAATATAAATACCACAAGTTGTCTTTAGTGCTTTTTAACATATAATTTTTTCTACAATAAGGCACTGAACTTGTTAAACTTATTTATAATTGTTTCTGTGGAGCTTTGCAAAACTTTCTATGACAATATAATAGCTACAGACTGGTAAAACAGAATTTTAACTATGTTAATGTCACAAAGCTAATTCACAACCTAAAAGAAAACTGTGATAAATATTCTAAGGTCTAAACAAATAACTAAAAAATCAGAGGATAGTAGGGTTTGAAAGAGGTCTTACAAGTCTCACCTAAATTCTTACTTCATAAACAAACCAACTGAGGTAAAGGAAAAAATGTAAAGGGATCATTTTCTAAAATTATGTCCCAAGTTTTAAAATGCAAAGCTGAAACCTGCAGTCAGTGCCTTCTTGCATGAGCTTTTTAGAAGTCATGCAGCCTCAGATATTCTAACATATAAGGCCACATATATGGGTGAGGAAGTCAAAAAGGTTCACAGAGGTCAACTTGTATACTTTAAATTTGTAATTATAGGTAAGCATCACGTAACATCCAAATACCTTCTGTGAAACAGGACGTTAGATGATGTGGCTGGTATAAGAATACCCTATTATAAAACTTTTACAATAGTATATATCTGCATATACTATGGTGTTCCTGCATGTCTAAATCACCTGAGGTCACAAGACTTGTATGGAACCATGTTCCTGAACCTGGGCCACAGCAACTCTTTGTGGCCATGTTATTTGCAACTATGCCTCTTTACTTGGGCAAAGAGCGCTATCGGCTGGGAAGATGTGAAGAAGTGCTGGTGATCTCCACGGCCCTTTTGCAAGGGCAAAGGGTTGGAACCTAAGCTCAGAGTGCAGGTTTGCACTCTGTAAACTGAAGTGGCTCCCACTCTGAAACACTCCCCTCCCTCCTCCCCAGAAGTTGAGAATAGGTGTCCCGCACTTTCAGGAAGCCTTGAGGACAGTGTCAACTCTATTGACCTGTCCCCTATGAGGATCTCATCAGTGGGGATGCCTCCTGGAACCTACCATCACCTGTCTTACCGCCATGATCATCAACATGACTTCCAGCCCTTAATCCAGTCCTAATGTGTATTCCCAGTCACAGAGGTGGAGCTGTTGGGCCTGAATCCTCAAGACATCCAGGAAATTGAAAGTAGAAATACCTTCTCTTCCAATTATGAGTTGAGCTGAGAAGACACTATCTTCTCCCCAGACAGCTGTACCAGAGGTAGGGCATGGGCAGAACTCAGGGGTGTTAAAAGAAGCTGCTGAGAACCTTTCCCTAAAGACCCAGTCTAAAGACAATTGGAGCCATCAGGGGCAAACCACTAAGCACACCAGGCCTACCACGTACTTATGTTGCTCCTGCTATAGGCAGCACTGGGGACTAACGCTGGGCTGTGGGACTTTTACCTGGGAAAAGGCTTTAGAAGAAACAGAGTGGCCTGTGACACACAAATTCAGACCACTATGAGATTTGAGAGAAGAGTTTCAAGTACCACAAGTATGTCAACGATTTCTACAGGAACCCGTGGACCCCATGGGTGAAATGGGCTTTACCTACACAGTCTGTAACATGGCTTTGCCCAAACTCAAAGTTCACTTGGGGGATCTACTACCTGGATTGTGGTGGGCAGCTGGGCACAGCCAAGAAGAGGCAGCTTACTAATTAATGCTCCAAGAGGAAGGAGTTCTGCCTGCCCTGCTTCCAGCACAACCACCCAGTTCTACATGCCCAGTGCCTCCAGTAAATCCTTTCTGGTTGCTATAACAACAAAGACAACCATTATGGGACCATGGGTGGTCAGGCTGGTGAGCAATGGTCCAAATGGATATGATGCTTCACACACCTGTACTTTCTCTTGAGCAAATCAATGCCAAGTTTTCTCTACCTTTCCCAGATGATAGTTGTAATAATTACAAGACCAATTTAGCTAAATGTATAACTGATACACTGGTAATCATGCAGTTACTTGAAATGACTGATTTAGAGAGTTAAAACTACTAAAATAAACTTATTTTATTTTTATATCAAGATACATAATAAAAAGTCCAAAAGAGCAACAGCATTGAAAACCCTAAGTGGCAGTTCTATTTGGTCCTACACAGTCACTATAAGTTGGAATCAAACCAATGGCAATGTGTACACAGGGAGTATTCAAAATAGCAGGCACAATGCAGCAAACTGTACAGGAGAGCAAAGAACCACATGTATTGTACCATGGTAAAAGCTGGGCTTTTCAACTATTTTGTGGCTCGAAGCTACTTAAAAGCCCACAACACTGCATACAAGTGACACCTGCAGATGCACTGTTGGAATAAGTAATGAATGGCAAGTAGCCAGATGTGATAGGTAGGTTTGTTGTGCCAACGTGGCCAATGAACACATCCCCCCAAAATTAAAAACCTCACTTGCTTAATAAAGCAAACTAAGAGCAAGGAGAAATAGGTAAACTTTTTCATGTATAGTTCCAAAGCTGCAGGTATCACATGTCTTTCATTATTGAGAATAGGAAACAGTTTCAGTAACCTTCAGAGTATAAACCCAGAATTTGCTCCTTTTAGATTTTCATATTGGGCTTACAATTCTTTTTCAGAAAGGCAGAACCAATACTCACATCTGATGAAGAACTTGCGCCATGGCAACTCCATTGGTTAGCTGTTTTACATCTTGACAAGGTGCAGTGGTGTTGAATGACTGCAGCTGAAATGACACAAAGCACACGATCTTATTGCTACTTTATACCTACACTGTGGTGGTATCAGATGCCATGGAGTTGACTCTGACCTACAGTGACCTTATTTGCAATAGAATGAACACTGCAAAATCTTGTGCCATCCTCATGATTCTTGCTGTGTCTGAAACCATTTTTTCAGTCACTTATTCATTAAGGGTCTTCCTCTTTCTCCTTGGCCCTCTTCTTTACAAAGCATGATGTTCTTTCTAAGAGACTGCTTCCTCGTCTGACCACTAGCCACAGTATGTAAAATGAAGTCTCACCAACCCCACTTTATGGAGCAATTCTGGCTGTACCTCTCCCTAGGCAGATGTTTATTTTTCTAGCACTCATTGGCATATTCCATTTTTTTCTCTAAAATCATAACTTAAATGCATTATTTCTTCATTGGTCTTCCTTATTCATTGTCCAACTTTATATATTACTGATACCTAAAACTGTAATTGCTGTACATATTTAAAAGACACATAATAAAATCTCATAATTTACAAGTAAAAAGGCACATATAACATAGATAAATACTTTTAATGTGAATTACAAGAGAACTAAAGTAGAGAAAACCTAATATTGACTTTGGGGTCTTGAAATTATGTGGAAGAAGCACACCAGTTATGTGTGGTGCAAGGGTTAAAAATAATGAAATCACTTTCCCACACATGCTTAGCTTCAATATCTAGTTATAAGTTCTTTTTTTAATCACTTAACTAACCACCTTAACCCTTTTGTGCATGAGGGGCTATCTCGTTTCTGCCCCTGAAACTTTCTGCGTCTGGGATTTGATGGGAAGCTTCTAACTTGCTTTTTCCTCTATGCTGCTTATATAACTGGGTGAATCTGTAGAAACTGACTCCATTCCACCATCCCTGCACCAAAGACCACTCAGACATAGGTGTCTCACTGATTGTATCAAAATCAACGTCTTAATAAAACTTTTATTCAATTTAAAATGCTTCCCATGACTGAAACATAATTTGAAAAATTAAAAATCAGACCAGAAAGTAAAGGACTTATTTAAATTTCTTACAGCTTAATTCATCCTTAAGGGTTCTATGCGTTGAGATTTTATTAATATTTTTTAATGATTTTAACACAACATGGAAAATGAAATAGACAAACTGAAAGTAGCCATGGTAACTTTTCTTCATTTAAAGTTTTGAATATAATTCATTAATCATACATTGCTGTAATTCAGTTACATTAAGAATTGTATGGACTGAGCCCAGGTGGCGTAGTGGTTGAGTGCAGAACTGTGGCCCGCAGGCTTGGCAGTTCAAATCCAGCAGCAGCTCTCAGGAGCAGTGCTGGGTAGCTCCCACGACCACCAGAGGGCAATGATGCCCCCCCAAAGAATTGTACAATCCACTACAATCAATTTTAGAACATTTTCTTTGTTCTTGTATTCATTGTTATAAGCTCCCTATCCCCTACCCCCAGCCAATCTACAGACTGTCTCTATAGATTTACCTACCTTGGATTTCATGTACACGAAATCATTTTTTAAAAACAAATGAAAAAATAAAACAGAAAAGCTTCAATTGAAAAGACTGCAGAAAATATTAAAAAGCAGAACAAATTTAAAAGAGAAATCAAAAGATAAGGTGTTAACTTTCAACCTTACTGCATCTGCAACAATCCCCTTTTCAATACCTTCTGCATGAGAGCAAGGCAATTGACATCCCTGCTCTATGGTAAGTGGGGGTTCACCAGAGGCTTAATCCACATGGATTTCTCCTCACTTTTTTTTTAACTGAGAGAACTTTTAAATGAGTCAAAATGAACTTTTGAATATAAGATGTTATATTTTTACCTACGTCTGCTTTAACAATTTTACAATGCTCTTTCTGATAACAAGAGTATTCACTTCTCTTAACTAACAGCAGAGGAGAGTCACGGGAGGCTTAATCCACATGAGCACCCTGCAAATGGATTTTGGGCTTCACTGTCATCCATAAACTTCTGAAAACCAGGTGTTCACCTTTCAAACTCTGACACCATTCTCTTCTTCAGTTTGGGTTTTATTATTTATAATCCTTGCATCACACATGCTGGTGCACTTCTTCCACATGGACTTAGTTGAGTCGTGGTAATTTTCAAAGTACACAGAGATTCATTACTGAGCTCCTATTCTATATGACACTGTAGGTTAGGATGATCTTAGAAAGAAAAGTCAATCTGGTTTCTATGCTTAAGGAACTTCAGTTAAGAGCAAAAAAGACATGGATTATTTCTAGGCAGTATTAAGTTTAATGATTTTATTATGCACAAGAGGTTCTGAAAAATATTAGTGTCGATGAATCTAATTAGAACTTTGCACTTAGGAAATATCTTGGAGATTACTTCTAAATGGAGTATCTTAATGGGATGAGTAGCATAATTTTCTAAATGAAGAAATGAAAAGGTTCAGAAATGAAGAACAGGATATAAGCACAAATATGTAAAAAGAGATGGTATTTTATAGGAACATGCAGTTGAGTATTTCAGTTCAAAAGAGAGATTGGGAGGGAGTAGCAGGCCTTCAGTTGAGTCAACAGGGCCATTACAAGGTAGTTTAACCAAATTTATCATTGATGGTTATCATCTACATAATGGGAAAAAAACAATTTCTATCTCACAGGATAGTTATGAAAAGTAAATATGCCATCACTACATATTTAATGTCTCCATGTGGGATGAACTAAAAAATTATTAACACATTATTTATTTAGGAGTCAGAATATATGAACAATATGTATCAGAACCTCCAGACACTGTTTATCAGAAAATGCCCACCATTTTTTGAAAGTCATTGCTATGGGTGATGAAGATTCAGGAAGAAAGTAATATCTCCAGTCTCTTTTGAAGAGCAATGGCGCCATTTTTGACCCATGAGTCAGAAAGACTAATTACTAACTGAGAAATCAAGATGTTTTATTAGAGTATTTAAACTACTTCTAATATAAATGATTTTGCCATTGAAAGAGAACTCCTCACTTATAGGACATGCTTATTTATTTTTAACTTTTTGGTGAACTGGCTGAAGGTTTATTTTTGTTTTTTGGGCATCAATGCCCTCTGGTGGTCGTGGGAGCTACCCAGCGCTGCTCCTGAGAGCTGCCACTGGATTTGAACCGCCAAATCTGAGGGCCGCAGTTGCACACTCAACCACTTATGCCACCGGGGCTCAGCCGAAGGTTTAGAGCAGAGCAGTTTTCCCACTAACAATTTGTACACAGTTTGTTTAATCCCATTGCCTGCAATCTCCAGTCATCAAATGTTACACCAATTATCCTACTTCTTCCTAGGTTTCCCTTCCATCTTCTAGTCTAACCTTTCTGAACTTTATCTTTGGACCAAAGCTGCAATACACAAGCCACCGTGGTATGTCTAACTGACAGACAAGACTCCAACTGTGGGCTAGACACAGGAACAACTGTGAGGAGAGCACAGGACAAGGCAGTGCTTCATTCTGTTGTGTTTAGGGTTGCTATGTTGGAACTGACTTGATGGACCCTAACAATAAAATGGGACAACAAAAAAGAGGAAGGCCTTCAAGGAGATGGACTGGTGTTGTGGCGGCAGCAATGGACTGAAGCATGGGAACAACTGTGAGTACGGTGCGAGACAGCCAGTATTCCATCCTGTTGTGCATAAGGTCACCGTGGTTTGGAACCGAGTGGATGGCACCTGATAGCACCCCCATTCTAAGACTAAATGCATTCCCACACAAAGTTGATTCTGAAGTATAGAGATACCACAGACACTTGTAGAACAGGATTGAACTGTGGGGTTTCCAAGGACGCACTCATTACAAAAAGGAGTTTGTCACATCTTTTTTCAGTGGACTGGCTAGTGGATTCAAAACCACCAACCTTATGGTTAGCAGCCACACACTTTAATCAGTGCTTGTTCAACATGATGATTCTGTCGCAAAGTGCAAGGTGCACTGAAATATTATTCATCCACAAGGAAAGCTAAACTTAAAAAGTCTGACTAGAACTTCCTGGATAATTCTCTAATTCCCTTACAGGATTATTAAGTAAAACGACCAGAAGTTGGTTGACTCAACTTTTTATCAACTTTTAAAATAATTGGAGGGTTGCAGCAACCAAATGAATTATGTGAATCCAAAAAAGGTGACTTTTAAACAGTAGGAAAGCTTTGGTTTTCTATTGCTGACATCTGTCCTCCCTACCACAGTAACTTAGCCATCTTAAGGAGGCAGCAGTGGAATGTATTTTCTATGAGGAGCTTTATCTCTGACTCTTTAGTAACTAAATTAGAATTTCAGAATTTAATAGCAGACTTCAGTGTGTTCTGGTATGTCTGGGAGCTGCCTGGAGTGTGAAGTGAGGTACTTCTTCAGTTTGGTCTGCCACATGGGTTTGTTCCATGGGGTGAGGCAAGAGCAATGTTAGAAGTGTGTGTGCCTTAGCTACCAAAACCTAAACAGGAACTGGTGGAACATACAATTGACACCTAAGAAAAGAGAAGCTGAAGTGAGTTTCTTCCAGAAAGTAAGGCTTTCAAAATAAGCAAGAAGAGATGGAAATGAGACAGTTACAAGCATCTGCGGGGCAAAGGCCATGTTACACTTTACCCCAAGTAATGAATGCCTAAGTACGCTACAAGCCTGTCTAGGTAAGAAAAGAGGACATGGGCACTAAGCCAAAGTACAAATACTAGTAGAAATGTTTTTGTTCTTGTTTTCTTCCTGGAGTACAAGAAAATCTCTAGGAACACTAAATGGACAGAAGCTGCTTAATAGAGTCCTCAGTGAGCATGCATGCACAGATGGGAACTCTTTGCAAAATTAGTTGGGGGTGGGAGATTAAACAAAGGAATCAAATAATTACTGATGCTGAAACTTTTAACAAATGGATCTTTACTAAAGGAATACAATAGCAAATTTGAACTGGCAGAGGAAACAATTCAGCAAATTAGAAAATAAGACATTGAAAGTAACAAGTCTGAGGAGGCAGAAGGAAAAAGAAAGATGAAAAGTAAGCATACCATAAGGGACTTGTCGATCACCATCAACAGGAGCAACATGCAAACTACGGGAGTTCCGTGAGGAGAAGAGAAAAAGGAAAGGGGAGAGAAATATGAAGAAGGAATGGCAAGAAATATCCCCAAAGTGAGAAAGAGCCTGGTTCTACACAACCAAGAAGCTTTACAAACTCTAAGTAGGATCAACCCAAGGCACACTACAATCAAGTACTTGAGAAACAAAGGCACTGAATGACAGAAAGTAGTAAGAGAAGCGAAAGGTCACACACAAGGGGTCCTCCATAAGATTGGGCAATAACCTCCCTAGAAACTCAGAAGGCCAGGAGGAGTCAATAAAGAACTCCATATCCAACAAAACTGCAATCCGCACGGTCAACAGTGCAAAATGACCAGCTGTTCCCCAGGAGAAAGACAGGCCTTTCTCCCCAAGAGTTACAGTTTTGTAAAGCCACTGGGGCAATTCTACGTTGCCTACAGAATCGCTTGGTTGACAAAGATTCCATTATAATAATTTTTTTTTTTGCAGTCAAAGGAGCTACCACTGCAATAAGTGTTCTTAAAAGAACTATCTATTAGGATCAAATGAGCAACAGCAACTCAAAAGACTGGATAGAAACCTTAGGTTTAGGTGGATTTATGTTACTGGGGGAGAAACAAGTCAGAGAAGGTGTGTAGTCGGGGTCACCAACTGGTACTCAGAGAAACATGAACTGGTATGTTTCACTGTGTATGTGGTCTCAACAACAACAAAATAAATGAATTTTTTTTTCTTTCCCCAAGGGGGATCTTTTTTTTTTTTGGTTTGGGCATCACTGTTCTCAGGTGGTGGGAGTAGGAGGTCCAGCCCCACTGCTGGAATTGAACCTCCGTCCCAGTGGGCCGCAGTCCCGCGCACAACCACTACGCCACCGGGACTCAGCCCAATAAATGACTTTTAAGGTAAAAGAAAAAATCAGAGCCAAACAAAGATAAAAGGTGAAGAAATTTTAATAACATATGCCTGTGAAGTGACAGTGTTAATATATGAAGAAAAAAATGATATCTGATAAAAGAAATTATATGGACAAATATAGTGGTAATACTATAGTGCTTTTGCTTTCTAATACTAATGTTTAGGTCCCACATGATTTAAAGGGGCAAATGGATAAAAATACTATTAATGTTATCTGGCACATATAAATTCATAATACATAAAAAGTAAGGGTTAAGATATGCTGTATCAATGGAGTTATATGTTATTAAAGTTAAACTAATACCAATAAACTATGCTATCATAGATTTTGGCTATTATATGTAATACCCCTGAAAAACCACAAAAGTAGTAACGAAGACATAGAGTCACCAAAAAAAGAAGGGAACTAAGCAGGTTCACTACAACGAATCAACTAACCACAGAAGACGATAGTTCTGATGGCAGTCAGAGGCAATGCATATGACATAAAAAATATATATAGCGAAATGGTGAATGTGTCTCCTTATGGTAATAACTGGCAGACTTCATTTTACTGTGCTTAATTTTATTATGCTTTGCACATATTATGAATATTTTTTATTGGGAAGTTTGTAGCTGTTCTACAGCAAGACAATCTTTTGGCATCATCTTACCAGTAGTTTGTGCTTATTTCATGTTTTGCAACATTTTTTTGTAACTCTTAAATACCGTATTATAACTCCCAAAATATTTCTTATTTTCCATAATGCTGTTGTGTACTTATAGCTACAGTACACCGTAAACATAACTTTTACATACATTGGGAAACAACAACAAAAAAAATAGACTGGCTATATTAAGATAATCACTTTATTAGGATGACCTGGAACTAAATTTGCTATGTCTCTGAGATATGCCTGTACATTAAATGTAAAAGAACTAAATTCTCCAAAATGTAAAATTGGCAGAATGGATAAAACCTCAAAAACTTAAACCTCAACAAGCAATATCTATCTATATACTATTTACAAGTTAAAGAACTTACATCCACAAATACAAAGAAGTTGAAAGTAAGAGGATGGACAAGTTATCCCATACAAACAGCAACCACAAAAACATGCAATAACTAGATTAATAATAATAAAATTAACATGCAATAACTAGACATACTAGACTTTCAGTCAAAATGTGTTACAAGAAACAAAAAGGAGCATTATAAAACATCATGAAAGGATTGACTCACCTAGAAGAAAAACAATTACACACCATATGGGGGGACAAAAAAATTTGTGGAAAATGGAATTACTGTAAAAAAAATAGGATTTTTTATTTTAAAAGTTGGTAGAAAAATGGAGTCAAAAGATAATGGAATTTTTCCATAAGCCTTTGACACCTGCTCATATATTTGACGTCCCAAACACCTAGAGAATTCAAAGAAATCGTCCTACAACAATAGTTGAAAATGACTTTCAATAATGGATAGAAAGCTAGGCTGAAGAGAGAGGATTAAAACAATACCATAAGCCAACCACAATAACGGACACATACAGACAGCACAATATCAATTCTTCTCCAGTGTTTAGGGGTCATTCTTCAGGTCAGACTATGTGGTGGAAAACCAATTAAGTCTTAAAGAAAGATACTGATCACAGTGGACTAAAATGAGAAATAAAGAAAAATGGGAAAGTATACAAATGTATGGAAACATTTAAATAACACACTATTATGTACCAATATGTTGAAGAAGAGATAAAATCCATTCAAGAAAACTGGCAGTATCCCTTTACTAAGCTAAACATAATGAACCATAGAGGCAGAGTAAGGGCCACATTATTGGGCAGCTACCTGAAAAGTCAGCAGTTAAACCCACCAAAGGCTCCTTAAGCGAAGGATGGGGCTATCTGCTCCTGTTTAGATTGTCTTGGAATCACTTAAGGAGACTTAATCCTACGTCTTAATAGTTAAAACAAATACCTAGGGATTGGAAGAGTACCAAGTGAGCTGTTTCAAACAGATGCAATTCCGGAAACATCTTACTTGCCTACACCAAGAAATTTTAAAGACAGCTACCTGGCCAACAGAATTGGAAGAGATCCTTATCTGTGTTCATTCCAAGGAAAGATGATCAAACAATGCAAAAATTACTGAACAGTATAATTAACATGAAAGAAATTCTTTTCTGAGCAGCAGGTTGTATCGAGAGTGAATTGCCAAAAATTCAAATTGGTTTCAGAAGAGGATGTCAACAGTTACTATTACTAATGTCTGATGTACCTTGGCTAAAAGCAAAGAATACCACACAAAGATGCTTCAAAAAACCAAGCACTGCCACCAAGTTGACTCCTATACAGGATAGAACTGCCTTCTAAGGTTTCTAAGACTAACTCTTTATGAGAGTAAAATACCTCATCTTTCTCCTGCAGAGAGGCTGATGGTTTTGTATTGATGACCTTGTAGTTAGCAGTACAAAGCACAGTAACTCACTTTGCCAGCAGGGCTCCACACAAAGATACTTACCTGTATTTTACTGATTATACACAAGGGCACTCAACTACATAGAACATAACAAGCTATGGTTACCAATATGAAGAATGGGAATTCTAGAACACTTTAATTGTACACATTTGGGAACTATACATAGACCAAGTGACAGTCATTTAAGCAAAATAAAGGAATACTTCAGAGTTTAAAATCAAGAAAGGTGTGTACTGGGGTTGTATCCTTTACTTAGCTATTTGTTGCTGAACAAAAAAAAAAACTGAGAAGACAGACTACATGAGGAACAGCTAGAAATGCTCCAATTTGATATGGATAGAGGTCATATTAGCAAATAGTAAAAAGTTACTGAGATACACACTTACAACATTATACGCTTATGTGTATGTAATAATTAAAAAGAAAGGGTACAACAAAAGGGCTGCTAAGACTGTTCTATGTATTTCTCCATGCCTGTATCTTTATTATATACTGCATGCAAGATAGGTCCTGTTGAGAAATGCTAAGATTACAAAGATAAAAAGACAACTTAAAAGTCTAATTGGAAAGTAAATGTGCAAACAAAACAGTAAAAACACAGTCTGAACATAGGGCTGATGATGACAAAGTCTGTCTAGGGAAGAAAGGGAAGGCTCCACAAAGAATCACGTGGGCAGAGACTTGGAAGGATGTGGAGGAGTTTATTAGTCAATCAGAGGGAAGGAAGGCATTCCAGGTGTTGATGAACATGTGTAATTGTATAGAGGTGTCAAAGCATCTGAGCATATTCCTGGAGCTATCTATATAAGGTTCAGTATTGGTCTGGTATAAAAATCGGTGAAGTAAATGTAAGGGTATACAAGTTTGCAATTATTGAGGGTAGGTGGATAGAAAAACGGAATATGTAAATGAAACAGGAGCTAGAACCATGGAAAAACATTTGAAAATTGTGAAAAAAAAATTTAAAAAAAGAAAATTGTGCATAGGAGAATAACACATTCAGATGTTTGTTTAAGAAACCTACAGCTACTGAGCAATGACTGTACTAGGCTGGGTTACAACCAGAGCTAGGGAGTCTGTAGAGGCTGCTGTAGTTATTATATACTGCAATAGTGCATGTAAGTGATTAGGAAGGCCTCACATAGGTCAATAGCAATGAGAAGAAGGAGGGATCAATATGTCAGAAGATTAAAATTAAGAGAAAGAGCCAATAAGAGTACTTTACTATAAGTAAAGTATAAATCATTATCTAGCCAACATCCCTCGAGTCTCTAGCCAATGAACTCTGATGGCACAGGTTAAATGAAGAGTTGCTAAGGAAAAGATCAGTAGTTCAAACTCACCAGCCAGTCCACGGGAGAAAGATGAGGCAGTCTGCTTTCACAAGTATTTACTTTCTCTGAAACCCTATTACATTAGTCTGGGTTGACTAGAGAAACAAATTCATAGACACTCACATGTGTGTAAGAGAAAACTTTATATGAAAGAACAATTCTGGATTAAGAAAACATCCCAGCCAAGTCCAGGTTAAGTCCATAAATCCTTTATTAGCCCATGTGTCCATTACCAAATTATAAACTCTTCTTCAGACTCACTAAGCATTTTCAATGACACAAAATGCAGGAAGGAAGATCACAGGACAGTAGGTGGCAAGTCTTGTGGATCCAGTGGCGGTGGAATCATCTCAGCATTGGTGTGGGTCTCCATGTGGCTTCTCTACCTCCAGGGGCTCTGGCTCTATCAGTATAGCTCCCTCCATGTGGCTTGTCAGCAGGAAATGTCTCACAGGGCGAGAGTGTATCTGGTCTCCAATGAACTATTTATCTCCTTTACACATCCAAGTGAGGTCACCAAGCTTCAATCTGATTTACAGGCTAGACTCAATCCCTTCACAAGTTGACAGATTATGTAAATGCCAGTCCTATAAAGCAGTTCTACTCTGCCCTATAAGAACTTCTATGAGCTGTGGCCAGTTTTATCTATAGGAGAATTTTTATTCTCCTCCTCCGATCTTAACTTCATACAAATGAGAGCTGAGCCCCGGTGGCGTAGTGGTTGTGCGCGGGACTGCGGCCCACTGGGATGGAGGTTCAATTCCAGCTCCACGGAGCAAAGGCTGGGCCTCCTACTCCCACTATCTGAGGGCAGTGATGCCCAAAAACAAAAACTTCATACAAATGGAATCATATAATAGGTAGTCTTTTGTGACTTGTTTTCACTTGGCATGTTTTCAAGGTACAATCATGTTGTAGAAAGTATCAGGTGTTAGTACAGCACTTATTTTTGTATTAGAAATTCCATTGTTCTGACATGGCATTTTGTTTTCTATCCATAAGTTAACAATTATCTGAGTTATACCCACATTTGGCTATTAGAATGCTGCTATTCACATTCGTGTGAATATATGTCAGTTTATTTCTGGATTGAACCCCGTGGGATGCAGGTGCTGGTTCATCTGGTAAGCCCACTCAGACTAAACTCACTGCTTCCTGTCAGTTCCAGCTCATGGTAACCCGAGAGGACAGAGTTTCACTGGCCCCGTACGATTTCCAAGACACTAACTTTTTAGGGAGCAGACTGCCGCATTTTGCTCCTATAGAGTGGTTGATGGATTCAGTTAGTAGTCAAACATATCATATGGGAACTCTCTTTGAGGATAGACAAGAAACTGAGTTATAAAGAGTGACTCCGGAAAGGAGAACTAGGTAAAGGAACCTACAGCCGCTCTTTAATTTATCACTATTTGACTATAAGCACATCCAAAAATTCATTATAGAATAAAAGAAGAAGGTGAGGATGACTTGAGGATGCTTCAAAAGAGGTGTCAGTCAATGAGATAGTAAAAGTCAGCAAACAATTTTTTAAAGGGAGGAAGGGAAAGAGGAATAACGAATTGTGCTCTGAAAATGTTGAATTTGTGATACTGAGCAATGAGTGTGTCAATAAAATACAAAATATTGTATCTTATAGGAACATTTTGAACTAGGAATATGTTTAAAAGCTGCAAGGTATGAACACATACAAAATGTAAATAGAGGGCCAATTTATTCAATAATTCATGCATTCATTCCAATGTTCACCAGTCTCTTCATATGTTGCAGACACAGTTTTTATTCTTGTGATTAGCATAGAAAACTAACCAGACAAGGGGTCTGACCAGGAAGCAAATATGATTTCAAAAAGTGTCAACTGTTCCATAAGCAACAGAAAGAGGTGAACATACTACAATTTCCTAAGGAAGTTATTCAGCGAGGGAAGAGATGACATTTGACCCAACACCTGAATAGGAGAAGGAGGGAAACATTGAAAGAAGTAGAAAAAGGATCTTCTGGGAAGAGAAACGGAAATAGAAAAATCTTGGTGTATTAAGGGGAAAAAAATAGATTGGCTTTGTCAAGAACAAGAAAGCTCATGCAGTATGATTGGGGTGAGAGAGGAATGTGGCATGAAGTTAAGTTTGGAGAAAATTGAGGAAATGAAGTAACAGTAACAATGTAAGGGATTATTGCAAATGCAATAGGAAACGTAGGCACAAGATCTATTTTTAAGAAGAACCGTCAAGTACAATAAAGACAATATTATCTTTAATGGATTTGTGAAACTGGCAACTATGTGAAAGCCCTAGAGAAACCACAACAAAATCTCAGAACAGTGGGTAGAGGAAGTACAAGTTGTGAGTGCAAAGAGAGAGGGAGAGGGAGAGAGAGAGAGAGAGAAAACACCTAATTGTGAGAAAAGGAAATAAAACTAAGGCTGCAGTAGGGTCTTCTGGTCCTTTTCCCTTTCATTTAAGATGCACAAAATTTTGAACATAATTATATGTTGCAGTTTGGTTTTAGAAAAAATTGTGACAATGCTGATTCCTACTCATGGTGGTTTGCACAGTGGACAACTAACCACAGAGTTGGCAGTTTGCAAGCCACGAGTCACACCTTGGGAGAAAGTGACTCTCTTTTCCCCTATAAAGATTTACAATCTTGAAAACTACAGGGGTAGTTCCATTCTGTCCTATAGGGTTTCTATATGTAAAGTTGTAATTAGTTGCCATCAAACTGATTCCAAGTGATGGTGACACTATGGACAGAGCAGAACTGCTCTATCGGGTAATCAAGGCTGGCCTTTCAGAAATTCCAGGCCTGTCCCAAGGTTTATCCATTTGCACAACCCAAGGCTCCAGCTTTTTATATGGAAAAAGGAAGAAAAATTGCAAATACAGGAAAGTGATAAATGATGGAGCATAGTTCTAAAGCTGGTGAAGGAGAAGGGGTCTAGGGTGAGCCAGATATGAGGAAGAAATAGTCATTTGTCTAAAGGATGAAACGGTTTGCAAAGAAGTCTGAAAAACTCACTGTCATCGAGTCAATTCCAACTCGTGACCTATTAGGGTAGCACTGCCCTAGTGAGTTTCTGAGACTTTAACTCTTGAAGCGAGTAGAATGCTTCATTCTCACCCTCAGAGCAGCTAGTGGTTTCGAAAGACCAAGCATGCAATGCCACCAGGACTCCTGGCTTGCTCAAGGAAAGGTGAAAGGAGCCATGCAGGCACTCGTAATCATAGAGCCGAGCACTGTGGGAAGAGTGGGAATTGGCTACAACAGCATCCAAGAGGCTTCTTGGTTAATTTTCTCGACAGGATTCAGTGACTTGGGAGAGGACTGAGAGCAAACAGCCAAGTGTACTCTAGCATCATTTGGCTTAAAAAATATTTTCAACTTTTAATATAATTTGCTTTCTATTGTAATTGTTCATTTTTCTGCCTATCATTTTGACTAAAATGGAAAAATTGGTGATTTCATATTGATATTAATCGTTTTCAGTGCCGAGCATCATGTAGGAACTCCAAAAGCACAAGCTTACAGATGAAAGTCACAAAATGTTTAAATGTTGCAATATAATTCAGGAAAACCATATGCTTCTCCATCAGCTCACTTGTAAGCCTATGACCTCATAAAGACTAAGCTTACCGCTTCAGTCAGATGATGTTTAGCACCACAGTGTAATAGATTAAGGTACACCCTTTAATTAGCCTGACGTTTAACAAAACAGATCATTAAAAGTAATGTTGCCTTATTTCACGGCAGTTTTAACTCTCTAATTGTAAATGAAAATGCTGATAACAGCTAACTAATTGCTTTTAACTCAGAAAACCTAGATGTTTACACTCCCCTTAAAACAAAAGCTAATTCTATTTCATACAAGCTAACAGCCTAGTATAGTGATTAGTAGTTTAAATGTCCAATACAAAGTCAAGTCCATGATCTGAAATGTAACCTATTTTACAAGAAAAAAATGGAAAAACAGAAAATTGGATAAAGATAACAAAAGTTGTTTACCTCCAAAGTGTAAGCAGTGCTTTATGTTATGATTTCCAAAGCACTTCATACCTATCCAAAAACCTCAATTTCCCATTGTTTTGAATCACAACCAATTAGCACCTGCCAATCCAGTCTGATTACATTCCATTTGTCACACACTGCCCTAAAGACAACAACTGGTTTGGCCCTGAGTAACCACATTAACCTGTGTACTATGGAGCACCATCCACCCAAGATGGTTAAGGCTCACCACTGACCCTGAGGTCGCAGAGAGCCAGGAAACTCCAAGAAGTAGAGACATCATCCTTCCGACTGCAGTACTGAAAGATCTGGGAAGACAGTCTTAGTATAATCCAAATCCCATGCAAATGAATAGAAATCCCAAAAGGGAAAGGAAAAGGCCGTTTCCTTTCAGGAAAATGCTCTCCTTTTAGAAAGAGTGGCTGACTACAGAGAAAAAAATGACAACAAACCCCTAGCTCCAACGTATTTTTTCTCCACGGAAGAAAACGCGTGAAAACGTACCTAGGACACCTAGGTGTACTTGGAAGAACGCAGATACAGTAACAGAGTGGAAAGGCTGGGGGTGGGGGAGGGAGGGGGGGAAGCTTCCTTTTCAACCACCTGTGTCCAAGTAGAGCCGCAAGGGGGTTGGAGAGGGGGAGAGGGGGAGAGGTGGAGTCCGTTTTATGTGAGGGACAGAAGGGGGTCTTCACGTCTAAAGAACAGACCAGTTCCTTGCAGGAGGGCGTCTGGGCAGGTAAGGGCTCCTGGTAACGCAGCGGTTAAAGCGGTCTGTGGCTACCTGAAAGGTTGGCGGTTCAAACTCACCAGCCAATCAGAGGAAGAAAATGTGGCAGTTGGCATCCCTAAAGCGGTAAAACCTTAGACGGTCAGTTCCACTCTGGCCTCCAGAGTCCCTCAGAGTCGTTCGCCAGCAGTGGGTTTGCTGCGTGGTAGTAAGCAGATGGAAGGCGAGAGAGTCCATGACCCAGAAAGTCTAGGGCGGGGGTGGTAGGAGGAGGAAATGGGGTCTGAAAAGAAAAGGAAGGGGTGACTGTCTCCAGCCCAGCTGTTGGGAGTGAAATCCAAGTGGCCACCTCCCTTAGCCGCCGCCGGCGCCCCTCCCCTCTCGGCTAGCTCCCCGACACCCTCCCGCCCCCACCGACACGGAACACACGCAGAGCCCGCCCGCCGGGGCCACCGGCAAGGCCACGGGCGAGGGCCGAGGAGTCCGGTCGCTACCGTGGCGTCGCGGCCCCTCTCCCTTCGCTCCCCCCGCCCCCCGCTCAGCGCCCCCCACTCACCCAGATCATGAGGCTGTCACACAGCGGCAGCTCGGGCTGCGGCGGCGGCTGCGTTTCCTCCATGGTCCAGACCGCCGGTCCACCACGCCGCGGCCGCGGACACCTTCCTCCTCCCCGCGCTCCGCCAGGAGCCGGCGTCGACGACCTGCGCGCCCGCCTGGAGAGCTCGGTCGCCAGGCCCAGCGACCCCGCCGCCGCTCACGCGCGAAACCTCGCGCTGCCGACGTCGCGGCGTCACCCCTTCCTCGCGGCCGCCCCCTTCCCCGCCCCGGCCGAGCCGAGCCGAGCCGCGCCGCGCCGCGCCGCGCCGCACCTGAGTCCCGCCTCTCCCGTCCCGTCCCGTCCCGCCCCCTCCCCAGCCCCGCCTCTGCTCGGCTCCCGCCGCACTGAGTGACCTGTGAGCACGCCAGTCACAAAGAAAGCCCCGGGAGTGGCGGGACCAGGCGGCATGCGGTGCGAGGGACTAGGTGGGCGGGAGGGGTGGTTGCTTGGACACGCCCCCTGGGGGCACTGGCCAATGAATGTAAGACAAGACTGAGACTCTGAGGGGGAGGGAACCAGAGGCGAGGAAGCGGTTTGTGACCTGGCAGGTGTAAAGCCTGCGAGCGAGCCAGCGTGCGTGAGAGGAATGGAGCGCGCGTGCACAGAGGGGCGCTGGGCGAGGCGGGGGGACTCGCGTCAACGGCACTGTGGCCCAGGAGGACAAAGGGCAGGAGGAACCGCCGCACCCTGTCCCGGTGGCGGTGTAACCGGTGCGCGCAAACACCTGCCCGCCTCCTGCCTCCTTTTTGGCCGCCCCGGGGACTGCCTGCACTCGGCTTCCCTCCTGTCTTCAGAAGCAGCTCGTACACGACACGCGAATAATATCCAGTGGCTGCAACTTGCCCACGTGTACTCTCAGAGAAGTCTGACCACCGGAGGGAAGCTGATTTTCTCCTGTGTGTTCATCAGAAAGGGGATATTTTGTATTTGCAGGCATGGGAAATGAATCGGACTGATAATCAGAAAGTCGGCAGTTCGGAACCAACTGGCCCCAGCAAGCCTCGCTTGCTTTCACTAGGGAAAAAGGTGAAACTTTCTACTCTCATGAAAAGTTACTCTTGGAAACTCACAGGGGGCAGTTCTATCCCGTCCTGTGGGGTCAAAAAAGACCGGGCATTTGGACAGTGAGTGGAGGAAGGAAAAGCAAACAAGCTTAATTGTATTTACGTAAATCAAATTGATCACAGAGATAAACCACATGAAAAATTTTATCCAAAATGGAGCAACAGGGAAAACTTTGGCAAGAAAACAGAGGCAATGAAATAGTTTCTTGTTTTTTAAAATCATGGAGGATGTCAATGTACAGTGCTTCCCATTTTCCTTTAGCAGCTGCATATCTGTTTGTCAGAATGATGAGTGAGGGAGGGGCTGGTGACATAAGTTTGGAAGCTCTCCAAGGTGCTGATAAATGTTTGGGGCCATTGAGTTGGTGTAGAATATTATTCTTGCTTCTGGATTCCCATTACTTCACTCGTTTATAAACTCGTTAATTAATGTTCTTCATAAGGACGCAGCCGGCTCATTCATATTGCTCCGCTTTTTCTATAGACATTGGATGCTTCCAACGGCTGGCAATTAAAAATCCCTCAATATAAACCAGTCTTTCTAAAATTACAGTAAACCAAACTCTAACTGCTCCCTTATGATTAGTCCACAACCTTTTTACCTGATGGGGAGTCGTTTTCTATTTCTGACAAGTGGAATGACAATAGTGTAGCTGCATGAAAGGTATAGGAGTTAGGGATTGAAGATTTGACCTGAGTATTGCTTTTATTCTCCAGGAGCAATTGACCTCAGCATTCTTCTCTCTTCTCCACATACACAATGCTAATGCTACGACTTGTGTGCCTCACAAGGACAATGACTAAGAATGCTGGTGTGGTTTTCTTATATTTATTAATTTTGTCAGCACCTTTAAAAATATGAGCCACTGTCATCCTAGTTATTTAGTGACATAATTGTTATCACTAAGGGTCACAGGTGGTTGCACAAATGAAGCATTTAGCAAGAGTAACAACAAAAAGAACTTAAACCAAACTCATAGGCCTTGTGTCAAGTCCTAGGATAGGGAAGAGCAGCCCCTGCGGGTTTCTCAGGCTGTTATTCTAAGCAGAAATAGGAACCGTTATCTTGTCCCTAGTGAAGGTAAGGAGGGCTGTGTAGTTAAGTTGCTGGTGGGCACTGGACAAGTACGAGATCATGGACAAAAGGATGCTCCATTCTCCAGGTCGTTACATTCCATGGAAGAAGCATGAAAAGAACATAATCAGTGGATTCAGAAAAGAAGCACAAACATTTAGTAAAGTATGAGAATCCTAGAAAAACTCAAAATATGAGCTACTTAACAAACAATAAGACTAAAATTAGCTGAAAAGAGTGAAGTTGTACATTCATGGACAATTAGAAAAAGGGTTGTAAGGGGAAAGCAATATTTGTGGAAAAGCTTCAGGACATCCATAGAATATAACATCATTATTCTGTCATTTCAATTCTGATCATAATTCTACTGAAATAAGTATTGTACCATCATACAACAATATTATAATTTAATATTTAGGGACAATCAATGCATTTAAGCAAGAAATATTAAATAACCTGCAATACATACAGAATACAGTATACTTGGCAACTACTAAAAATAATGCTGAGAATAAGAACACACAACCTTAAATAATAAATCAGATATAAAATATAAACCTATGATCTTAACACTGTAAATAGTATTTATGTTTTTTATTTGTTGTTGTTGTTTTGTTTTTTGGGCATCACTGCCCTCTGGTGGTGGGAGTAGGAGGCCCAGCCTTGGTGCTGGATTTGAACCTACAACCCAGTGGGCCACAGTCCCGCACACAACCACTACACCACCGGGGCTCAGCCCCTGTATTTATGTATTTTAAAAACCCATATTTATAGGAAGAAGACAAATATATTCAAACTTCTGGGTAATTTTAACATATGGGTTATAAGTAACTTTTCAAACGTTTTTTTCTTTAAAATTTGCTTCTGCAATTGGCTGGCAGTACTTTAAAATGAAATGAAAAGGACAGGAAAAATGTCAAATACAATATAAAATACTATTTTCATTCATCCTTTTGAAGTAGGCATCCATGCGTCCAAGGGGGGTACAAACATTGAAACTCTAGACTACTACTAGTTGAAACTTGCTGCTTGAATCCACCTAGGGTCATCTTAGAAGCAAGACCTGGGGAGCTGCTGAATGATGGTTACAATCTTGAAAAAACTAGGCAGAACCTCTTCATTGCATATCTATGGCTTTCATAAGTGAGAACCAGCCCCATGCTACCAGCAGCAAGGTCATTACTGGTTTGGGTCTTGCATGAAACTAACTCTCAAACCCTAGGGGTGGGGTTATAAATGGACATAATCTATGCAAAAATTCGATAGGGCACAATGGCCTTGAAAGTATACAAAGTGTTTACAGCAATAATTTTATCCCAAAATCTATTATTAGAAAATAGCCAGGCCACTTTGCAGATGCCGCAGCCTGAATACGTAGTCTTCTCTGGTCCTGTTGCTTCTAGGCCTGGTCAACCCTACTGTGTATTTTAGCAGAGCCATTTACAGTGAGTCCCTGGGCTGCATCTCTCTCGACCTGTTTGCAGACAAAGTTCCAAAGACATCAGAAAACATCCTTGATCTGAGGACCACGCCTAAAGGATTTGGTTAGAAAGGTTCCTACTTTCCAGAATCATTCCTGGGTTGATGTGCCACGGTGGTGACTTCATGCGCCATAATGTCACTGGTGGCAAATTCTTCTATGGAGAGAAAGTTGATGATGAAAGAAAGCTTCATCCTTAAAGACACAGGTCCTGGAATTTTGTCCATGACAAATGCTGGATCCAAAACAAATGGTTCCCAGTTTTGTATCTGCACCACTAAGTTCTGGTTGGATGACAAAGGTGCCGTCTTTGGTGAGGTAAAAGAAGGCATGAACACTGTGTATACATACCATGGAGTGTTTGGGGTCCTGGAATGTCAAAACCAGCAAGAAGATCCCCATTGCTGCTGGTGGATAATCCTAAAAACTTAGATTTGCTTTTCATGTTTTATCTTAAGCACTACACCATTCCTTGTGTAGCTTGGGAATCACCCTTCACTTCCCAGTGAGCTTGTGGTATCGCTTAATCTTCATGCTCTCACTCTAGTATTTTGGGTCCCCTACTTTCCTCAGTCCCCCCTAAGTCCAGCTGGAAAGAAAAGTTAGGTTTATGATGATGAAATAAAAGTTAAACAATAAAGGAGAGAAAGAAACTAATCAGAAGTCAAGCAAATTGTTGATTACAGTTCTAGCAAAGCAGAAAAGAAGAAAGATTAAATACATCATGATAGTCATTTAAATATATTGTAATTATTAAACTTTCAAAGAAATTCAATGACTCTGAAAAGACAAAGAAGTATTCAAAGGGAAAAAAGATACAAATGTATGCACAGAGTATAGCCCTCTACATATGGTATAGTAGATGTATTTATTAACAAGGGTCTAGAAATTGATGGGATAGCAATTGGAATGTTTTAACAAGCTGATTAACCACTACAGGCACTCATTCATCTATGCCAAGAAATTTGGAAGACAGCTACTTGGTCAATAGACTGGAAGAGATTCATATTTGTGCCCATTCCAAAGAAAGGTGACCCAACAATATGCTCAAATTATAGCACAATACCATTAATATCACATACAACTAAAACAATTTCTGATGGTCATCCAAGAAGGATTGCAGCAAAACTTGGCAGGGCATTATCAGATACAGGTTCTGGCCCTAGGGCAAAGATCTGTTGTTAGATGCTGTGTCAGTCTGGGTAGACTAGAGAAACATTTATAAATGCATATGTATATAAATGAAAATTTTTTACAAAGGATAATTGTACATTAAGAAAACATCCCAGCCCACTCCAGATCAACTTCATAAGTCCGATATTAGCCAATATGTCTGACAGCAATCTTTAAAATCCTCTTCAGACTCCCCAAACACATGCAATGATGTTGAATGCCAGACGATCATTAGCCAGTGGGTAGACTGTCCTTGGGTCCAGTGGTGGTATAAACATCTCAGAGCTGGCTGGAGTCCCCAGTGGCTCCTCTAGTTCCCAGGGTAGTTTCCAGAGCATGGGGCCTATCAGCATAGTTCCACACGTCTAGTCAGTAGAGCATCTCCAAGGGAGTGAGGAGTGGGTGAGTATCTCCAGACTCCAGAGGAAGTTACCAGACTTCGCAGAATTCTCAGGAGAAGGCCATGCCCACATAGAGGTCTCAGTGGCTATCTCCAGATTGACAGCATAGACTCTACTCTTACACTCTTAATCCTTAACTTGACACCAGATTAGGTGACTACCACAGATGCCATGCAGTCCATTCCAACCACAGCAACCTTACGTAGGAGAATGAAACACTGCTTGGTCCTGCACCATCCTTTCTTACATGTGTTATTACGCTATAGCCCATTGTTACAGCCACCATTCCAATTCATCAAGGACCTTCTTCTGTTTCACTGTCCCTCTGCCTTTTTTTACATCATGATGCCCTCTTTTAGGGACTGGTCTCTCTTGGCAACATGTCCAAAGCACATGACATAAAATCTCACCATCATTGCCTCTAAGAAGCTTTCTGGTTATATGTCTACCAAAACATTTGTTTGTCCTTTTATCATTTTATGTTAACTTCAATATTCTTGCCAGACTATCAGTTAAATGCAGCAATTCTTCTTAGGTCTTTATTCAATGTCTAACTTTCCAAAACATATACAGCAATTGAAAATACCATCGCTTAGGTGAGTTCCCAAAAGTAATGTCTTTGTTTTTAAACACTTTCAAGGTATCTCGTGAAGCAGATTTATCCAATGCAAAATGTCTTTTGATTTCTTGACTACTGCTTTCATGAGCATTGGTTCTGAATTCAAGAAATCCTTGACAAATTCAATGTTTTCTCCTTTTACCATGGTGTTACCTATTGGTCCCATTGTGAGAACTTTGGTCTTCTTTACATTAAGTTGTAATCCTTACTAACGGCTACAATTCTTAATTTTTATAAGCAAATACTTCAAGTCCTCCTCACTTTTAATAAACAAGGTTGTATCATCTACATGTCACATGTTTTTAGTGAGCTTTCCTCCAATCCTGATGTCCATTTTCTTCATGTAAACCAGCTGATGATTTGCTCAACATATAGATTTGACAAGTGTGGTGAAAGGATACAGTTTTGTCACACATCTTTCATGGTTAGGGACCATGCATTATTCTCTTGTTCTCTTTGTACAAGTGCCTCTTAATCCAGTAGAAGTTCAACATGAGCACAATAAAATGTTCTGGAATTCCTATCCTTCTTAAAGTTATCCATAGTTTATTATAAACTTCACAGCCGATGCAGGAAGCCCTGCCCCTGGTATTTTAAATGCTATCAGTTATAATATCTAACATAAGGAGAGTTGGTAAAATGTTCTATAATCATATGTAACCATAATTTTATTGTTTTTGAATTTTACTATATACTTGGAAAGGCTTCCAGACATCCAGTTATCCTAGCTTCAGGTAGTTTTTTCAATCTTTATAAAATGTAAGCAGCATTTTTGACACAGTGATCCATATCATTATTAGAAAATAAAATGTAGCTTTACTCCATTTTTCCATATGTATTATGCAAATGAAAGAAAATTGCTTTTGAACATATGAAATATTTCCCATCAACAATACAAAATATCTTGAGTAATTACACTGCAAATTTAGATTTTTTAAACATTTTTAGGGGCACAACTGCCCTCTGGTGGTGGGACTAGGAGGCCCAGCCTTGCTCCTGGAGAGCTGCTGCTGGATTTGAACCTCCAACCCAGTGGGCCGCAGTCCCGCGCACAACCACTATGCCACTGGGGCTCAGCCAGATTTTTTTTAAAGTAGTAAACATTTTAGGATTAAATGATTAGTTACCATGTTGGTACTTATTTTCAAATCAGCTTACATGGATTAGAAGGACTTTTGTATATAAAATAGGTCACCAACTAAATGAGAAACATGGGTCATTTTTTCTAATAGAGTGTAAAATAACAAATCAAGTAAGGGAGAAAATTGTCAGAGTTTAACCTTAAACAGAAAAGAGAGACTGCAGCTTTCCTGATACTATAAAAAAGCTTTGTATGGAAATAATTAGTAATCAAGAACATATCCTGGGCTGAGCCCCGGTGGCATAGTGGTTGTGCGCGGGACTGCGGCCCACTGGGACGGAGGTTCAATTCCAGCAGTGGGGCTGGGCCTCCTACTCCCACCACTGGAGAGCAGTGATGCCCCCCCCCCCCCCGCCCAAAAAAAACCATCTCCTATCTTGAAGATATAAATAATGATAGCTCTAATAGCTAAAACATGTGAATTGCCTACTATGTGCTGTGCACTACTCTTAGTGCTTTCCCTGAGTTCATTTATCCCCAACAACCTCTTACAAGGTGGTTAGTAATTTAATCATTTTTGCACATATAAGGAAACGGATACCCACAGGTGTCCCAAGCTCACAGAACTAGTAAAAAGCGAACTTCAAAGAACAGATGTTGAGATATGAGGAGGAGACGCTGCCCAGGGGCGCTCAGAGCTGAAAGCAAATCATTGCAAAAGAAAATACAGCCTGTGCAGTCCTCTGGTATTCATTGTTGGCTTGTGACTGATACCAAGTCTTTGGGTTGGTAGTCAACTACCTGTGTCCAGCAATTTGAAGCAAGCAATGCACCATGTCTAGGTGTCTTAGTTATCTAGTGTTACTACTAGAAGTACCAAATGGTGACTTCAACAAAGAGAAATTTATTCTCTCCCAGCTTTGGAGTCCAGAAGTCCAAATCCAAGATACCAGCTTTCTTTCTCCGTCAGTTCACTGATGATCTTTATCTCTTTTCAGTCTATAGCTCCAGCATTCCTTGGAGGGCTTCGTGTTCATGTGCATTGTCCAAAATCTTCCCTTGCGTCCGACAATGGGTCTCAACCTTCCTAAAGCCAGGACCCTTTATTACCAATCCTCAGGTTGTGGTAAGTCCCAAGTATAAAATTATTTTTGTTGCTACATCATAACTGTAATTTTGCTACTGTTATGAATCACAATGTAAATATCTAATATTCAGGATGTATTTTCAGTGCCACAAATTGAACATAATTAAAACTTTGTGATTAATCGCAAAGCAATATATCACTATATATTGTGAAGTATTCTAATGACAAATAAATGAAATGTTGTCTTGAAGCAGGGTGTGGCATGGGTAGCAGTCTTTATGTTGACTACTTGTATGTGGGCATATCTGCATTGTGAGCAGACCTGCTTGGAGATGCATAGAGGATAGAGGGATAGAGATGGATAGATGCTCTCACTTTCTAAGAGCATCAAAAATGAGTTTTCTGATGGTCTTAGGCAACCCCTGTGAAAGGTTCGTTTGACCCCCAAGTCAAGACCCACAGGTTGAGAACTGCTGGTCTAGGACAGTCTCAGTGCAGGGATCCTAGGCTTAAAGGATGCTCTCTGTTAAAGGATGCCATTTCTTCTTTTCCTCCTCCTCCTCCTCCACCTTTTTCTCCTCTGTGATTGAGCTCTGTTCTCTGCTTACTTCTCTCCATTTCTATTATTCCTGTTGCATCTACTAGGTGGCATTATTTTATAAAATAAATGTAATTTATTTTTTCTACAACCACCTTTAAAATTGTTTAGTGTGAATTTGCCTTTAGGGGTTAGGAGGTTAAGGAATGGATAGCTTGCCACAGAATCAGCTGTTCAAGTCCACTGGTTTAAACCCATATTTCTCCACAGGAGAAAGATAAAGCTGGCTAACAATTAGTAAGCATTCTGCAACCATTTAGTCTCTGAGCAGGTCTGCATTGTACTAAAGATTGCAGTCAGTCAAAATAGAACAAGGACAGTAAGATTGCTTTCAGTATGGACTCAAATATTCACCTTCATTAATACTTAATAGTCCACTCTTGTCACTAATCATTTTAACCATCAAAATTATCCCAAATTTGCTTAATGTAAATGTCCTCAATTTGGTTCCTGTAAACTGATGACATGTCCCCATAACTAAAAAAAAAAAAAATCCACATTTTCTGCCACAACAAGACATTCTGGCTCCCTTCATACCCTCCCTACCCTTATTCTCCTATCAGTCATTTCTCTAAGGAACCCCAGTTCCACACGGTGGGAAATGGTGTTCACTGAGGCCGTATTTCTATGAGGAAAGCGGACTCTGTTTCACAATATAATTTTATTCTATAAACATTAGGTTTTAGTTCCTCATTGTAATAGAGACATCTGCTGTAAAAACATTGGATCCAACAGTCATATATACTTTCGATTGAAAGTATCAGCCCATTTATTTTAC
This sequence comes from Nesogale talazaci, assembly GCA_004026705.1. Lineage (NCBI taxonomy): Eukaryota > Metazoa > Chordata > Mammalia > Afrosoricida > Tenrecidae > Nesogale > Nesogale talazaci. The sequence goes on along the minus strand of PVJH01017390.1, from coordinate 2,379 downwards.
AGAAATAGGGAACCGAGATAAGGAAAGCATGGGACATTGGGCGAGTAGGGCAGTGTGAGAAGGCCATGGATGAAAGTTAATGCTGATAATAATCTTGTTCAACACACAGTATTGCAGGTAAGATTTAAGTTAGTGCTCATACCAACTCACATTTCTATGAGAGAGGAGGTATTTTGTTCAAAATATATAGATTTCCTGGCAGGTGCTCAGAACAAAAAAAATCACCATTTATTTGGCTTCAAAAACTTTATCTTGTGCTTTCTGTTCCTCTTTGTTGATGTGAACATCAAGTTAATAGATCTGAGGACAAACTTCCAGTTTTGAGACGAGCTAATTCTGTCATTTCCTTAGTACTAACTGAGGCTTGTGTGCACACGTTACCCACACAAGCATTGGCTTTTGGTAGAAATAAGGTCCAAACACAAGCTCTCTATTGCTCAGGAACACTGGGAGACGTTTTCCCTATTTCATTCAGTTTCAGCATTATATTGGACGGAAAGATAGGAGTATCAAAGTAAATGTCTCAGATTACTCATTACAAATATTCTCTCCTGACAGGAGTTCCTACTAGTACGGAAAGTTTGTTTCAGGCTTTTAAGAGATAACTGAAACAAGCTGCCCAAGGAAAGATGCTGGATACAAAAGACCAAGAAAACAAGGCTTTCTTCTCATTTTATTGCTGATTTTGTTTATGTCCTGAACTCGCTTTTCCTTCAGGACTTCCCCCCTTTTAAATGAGATAAAATAGCTTGAATCCTTGAATAAAGGAGACAGGACATCTATTACAATATCAACAGGCAGTAAGCACCTTATATAAGCAGTGGTGGTTCCTTGGTGCAATGTTTAACTTTCATGCAAAAGACCAGCTTTGACTCTTAACCAGTTTCCCTCAAGCATAGCCACCACATAGCTATCAGTGGAGACTTGCATATTGCTGTCATGCTAAATTGGTCTTTTTTTTATTAAGTACTCTTAAAAAATCATTTTATTAGGGGCTCTTATATCTCTTCAGAATCCATACAATCATCCATTGTGTCAAGCACATTTGTACATATGCTACCATCATCATTTCAAAACATTTTCTTTCTACTTGAGTCTTTCATATCAGCTCTTCATTTCAGTTCCTCTCTCCCCACCCTCCCTCATGAACACTTGATAAGTAATAGATGATTATTTTCATATCTAATCGTACTTTTATCACCCTTCACCCACTTTTCTGTTTTTCATCCCCATGGGAGGAGGTTGCATGTTGATCCTTGTGACCGGTTCCCTTCCTCTCCCTACCATTCTCTTATCATCCTGGTATCTCAATTTCTCTATTCTCATTGTTGGCCCTGAGGGATTTATCTATCCTGACTCTCCTGTGTCGAGGGCTCTTATTTATAGTAGTGTGCATGTTCTGGTCTAATCTGATTTATAAGGTAGAATTGAGGTCCTGATAGTGGGGGGGCGGGGGGGAAGCATTAAGGAACTAGGCAGTGGTTCTCAACCTTCCTAATACTGACACCCTTTAATATAGTACCTCGTATTGTGGTGACTCCCCAACCATAAAATCATTTTTGTTTCTGCTTCATAACAGTAATTTTGTTTCTGCTATGAATCAGGTCACCCTTGTAGAAGAGTCATTCAACCCCCAAAAGGGTTGCAACCCACAGGTTGAGAACCGCTGAACTAGAAGAGAGTTGTGTGTTTCAGCAGTGCTATACTGCACTCTGAATGGCTCATCTCTTCCTTGTGACCCTTCTGCGAGACGATGTCCAATTGTCTATAGATGGGTTTGGGGTCTCTACTCCACGTACCACTCCCCCTGCCCCCATTCACATTGGGTATGATTTTGTTCTGGGTCTTAGATGCCTGACACCTGATGCCATGATCATACAGGATAGTGTGCTTTTTTCATGTGGGTTGTGTTGCTTCTCAGCTAGATAATTGCTTATTTACCTTCAAGCTATATCTCTGGATAGCTGGGTACAGTCAGCTTTCTTTACCACATTTGCTTATGCACCCATTTTTTAATGCACCCATTTTGTCTCCAACAATCCTATTGGGAAAGTGAGCATCATAAAATGCCAAATTATTAGAACAAAGTGGCGGAACAGGTTTAATGGACCTTCTAGATTAAAACACACTAAAAAGACAGACATGGTTCTCTACTTCCAAAAATTAACCTAGGAAAGCCTTATGGATCATGGTGATCCAATACCATTCTGCATGGTGTCACCATTAGCCAGGGGCAGACTAAGGAGCAGTTAAGAGCAACAAGAATATGTAGGTACAACATTTATTTTGTTAGTAGACATGTAAGGAAATATAAGGTATAAGTACTGTGATAGTTAAGGTTTTGCATTAACTTGGCTGGGACAGGATTCTCCATGGTTT